>CM050163.1:273852664-273987664 GCA_027410445.1 Discoglossus pictus
ACATATTAAAAACCATGCATGTGTCATTGTTATGGCTTGTACTGTTCACATTAACATGTTTTTGGGCAAGATCTGTATGTACAGTACATGGCTTTATACTGTTACTGCAAGAATAAAGCAACTTACCATCTATGAGCAGTGCAAACAATGCTGTATCGGTCATGAGAAATCAGTTGAGTGCAGATATTTACCAATAATATGGGATCTTACAAGGAATGCTTAGCTGTGACCACAATCAGAAAGCCATAAGTGCTATCGCTATCTCTATACATAAAATTTGAAGGCTGGAAATGCTGTTTGCCACACAATCTCGTACCTCGTCCAACCCTCCACTGTCATTCCTCGCAATGAGCACCTTCAGAGCTCATTGCGAGCCTCACGCTAGAACCCCGCAATAATCGTCTTTGCCGCTCATTGCAGGCCTTGACCAACCCGCCCCTTTTATGCCCCGCAATGAGCACCTTCAGCGCTCATTGCAGACGTTGTCCAACCCATCAGTTTTGTGCCTCTCCCACCATCTACTTTATGGGCTTTGTGATAAGTGCCTTCAGCATTCATCAGAGCCCCGCAATCAGTGGCTTCATTGTTCATTGCAGGCCTTGGCCAACCCGACATTTTTATGCCTAGCAATGAGCTCCTTCGGCGCTCATCGCGAGCCCTGCAATGAGCGCTCATTGCAGACGTTGTCTAACCCCCCACTTTCGTGTCTCGCACTGAGCACCTTTGGCGCTTATTGCGAACCTCTCCCCACTCTCTGACCCCTGTGTTTGTTTCCATCCTCTGCTTTCCCTGTGTCTGTTTCCCCCTCTCTTCCTCTCCTCTCCCTGCCCTCTGTTTTTTTCCCTTTATTTCCTTCCCCTGTGTCTCTTTCCCCCCCCCCACCTCTCTCCCCCCTGTGTCTTTCTCCTCTCTGTCTAGGTTCAAGTCTTGCGTGCCTTGCGATGAGCAATGTTGCTTGTATTTTCCAAGTCTTGCTGGGCTTGCATTGATGGGCTAAGTGTTATGGGCTTCGGCCTCGTTTTGTGCCTTTTTGCAAACATTTTATGGCCGCCATTTTTTTCCTCGCTTAGCCGATTTTCAATCTCAGAAAAAACGCCAATGAAGCCTCAAATTAGTTTGCAACTTCACTCACAGGCTCCCTGCCTCTCCCCCATGTGCTGAGTGTGAGGCTGTGTGTTTTGTTCCAACAGCTTCCGATTTACGTAATAGAAAAAAATCGTCCGTTAAATTCATAATTTTTTTTCAAAGTCTTGCGTGCTTTGCGATCAGTGCCAAAGTTCTACGGCTTTTGGCGCTGATTGCGGGCATCGCCATGAGCGCCTTCAATCCCTTTCCATCCTTTATCGGTAGAGGGTCCTCGGGTAAATGACAACTATGATGGGACAGATGACCCTTGGAGGGACCCTGAAAGGCCACAATTGTGAGGCCTGCAATGAATGCCTTTGGCGCTCCTTGCAGCAAAGTCATGCGGGCCTAGCAATGAGGGCCTACGGTGCTTATTGCAAGGTTTGCAATAAGCGCCTTTGGCGCTCATTGCGTATGTGCAAGCCTGTATCATTTAACATAGCGTTACCAACCAACTCGTGAAACGACAACTATATATGTGATGATATTGTTTAGCTCACATTGATACCACATGTTAAAGGTATAAAGGTATTATCATATAATAACTGTTTTTATGATATCATGACATCCTAACACGTAGGTATGATTATTCCTGACAAAGGTTATCAACTAATGTCTTTTAATAAGATCAGAAAAGCTTGGTCTCATGTTGTTAAGAAGGATGACATGCTTAGCTTTTGCATGTATAACTGCTGAGTTTGATTATTATAGTATTGTAGGACTATATGATTCCACAGCCATATGTGCATTGGTACATATTAAATGTAATATCGGTCATGGATCTTAAAACATGATATATGTGTTTATTTATGGAGTGTGAAAGTAAGTTATTGTATATTGCTGACTTAGATTGTTTGGTAGCACTGGTTGCAGATGAACAAACTGCCTTAATGGATGAGAAATTTGGCTAAAAAAGACATAAAGTAGGTTTAGCAGAAAAAAAAATTACACCCTAAATAGGGAGTGCATAATTTCTTCTACACTGCATTCCTCAGTGACCATCAGTTGGTGAAATGTTAACAATAACCATACGTGTACAGATAAATTATCAGGGTGGCCATGATCATCTACTAAATGGACAGGAATGAGTAAGTTCACATTTTGACCAACAGATTTTTACTGAGGACCCTATTTGAGAAGGATTACAAGAGATGCAACCCTTATCTCCTCATGTGCTTGGTCCCAGCCCCCGTACCCCTGTGCCACTACGACATCTCTTACATCTCAAGGGAGATTCAAGGTGAGGCATCGCTAATGGAGGTGGAGGTAAAGGTGGAGGCATCGCTGATGGAGGTGGTGCATAGAAGTAGACCGGGACTGGCCAGTCTTTTGTTCGATCAGAGACTGCTTGCCAGAGGCATTTGCTGCAGATCTATATTCAGCTTAGCTAAATGAAAGCATTTGTTTTTTAACTGCATGCGACAGCCTTGCCAGAATAGTCTTGACTTGCACATTGTGCTCCCTTATCTCCCTCTGCATGTGTCTTTGTTTGTGTGTCACTGTGAGGAGGCTTACCAAAATCCCCTCCTGTTGATGCTGTTAGTAGGCCAGTTCCTCAATGGTGGTCTCCAAGTTTGGCCTTACATATCATTTAAATTAATAGACAACATTTACATTGTATGTGTGTTATCTATGTATGTGGTGTATATGTTTTAATATGTGACTTTATGATAGTGTTTATGATATTAACCTGCATGGTCCCTGGCTGCATGGTGTCCAACCACAGTTGCTTGTGCGATCCAATCTCACAGCTTCCTCTCCCATCCTTAAAGTGGACGATTACTGGTGGGCCACCACCTGTTGCGCTGGCAGTTTTCACCTCTACTGACATTTTCCTCCTCACCTTGCACTGGCAGTCATAATAACGATACTTGACAGATCTCACAACCCTCACATAAACTCAGGCCAGGCCTCGCAATCCTGCCTCCATGGAGAATATTGGCACAGAATGGATGGCACAAAGAAAAAAACATAAACTCTTTTGGGTATAATTAAGGTCCCTGTATTTGGGAATAGCCTCTTGTCCTATTGACTGTGCCTGGGGTGGCTCACCTCTCTGGTCTGTCCCTGAGGCCTGCCTCTCCCCAGCACTTGCCTCACCACCTGGATCAGGTTTCTCTCCCGCTGTTCCTGGTCTATATGTTCCTGCCACTGGGACATAACTCCCCCTACGTTTCCCCTACTGTTGCCAATCCTGGCTCTCTCAGATCCCCCTCTGCTTCCACTCCTCTTCATCTCCCTTCTCTCTCTCCTCCTTGCACTGCTCCTCTCCCTCCCTCCTCACTACTTCATTTCTCCCCTCCTCTCTCCCTCTCTACAGCTCTGTCTCCCCTCCTCTCCCTCTCTCTGCACATCTTCCTCTCTCCACACCTCTCCATTCCTCTACCATCTCCTCTCTCCAGGGCACACTCTCCTCCTCTCCTCCTCCTCCCCTCCACTCTTCTCCCCTCTTCACTTCTTCTTCCATATTTTCACTCAAAACAAAAATATAGCGATAACACAATGTAATATACAATGTATATATAAATCTGTAAATAATAAAAAATATATATTATGTGTATACTTTAAGAATTTAGGGTTGGAGTATGGGGTGTATTGTAAATTGGCTTACCTTTCTGTATTTATCTATATTACTCTATCTGTAAGTGATTTATGTGATGTCAGTAAACTGTGTGTTATGTGTAAATTATGTGTACAGTAAGTTAATAAAAGCAGCAATAAACAGAACTTCTAAACTACTGTCTCTCTTTCTCAGGCATTCACTACCTCTTCTATGCAATTAAAGACACCTACCAATGCCCAGACATGTGTGTTAATTTGGTAGAGCTAGAAAGCAGTCAGTGTTTTGGTGGGAAACATGCTCTTTTATGACCTGTTCCTGGCAATTAACAGGACATTTGTGTTTTCTTTGGGTTCCTAGGGCTATGGCTCAGCTAAAAATTCAGCAAACAAGGCAGATTGGCTAAATTAACAAGCTGGCACTGCAATTCACACAACCTATAACCTACACATACTACCCAAGGCCTTTTTTCTAATAGATGGTACATGGGTTTACTTATAGCTAGTTGAGATTGTGATGATACCTTAGAGATTGGTATCACTAGAGCAGATATTCCAGTACATATATTTGTAGACACCAAAAACTCAGGAAGTATTGACATTTTAATGACAGATATTTGACCATGCCAAGATATTTTAAATTTTGCATACAGTCAGCTGTGACTTTTAGAATTGTATTAAAGGACCAGTGTATGAAAGTTTATTTTAAAGGCATATTCCCTGTGTATGAAGAATTGGATATGTTATTTAATAAAAAAAGTAAGCTTACTGTTTTAAACTGTTTTATTTTTATTCCATGTGACTGCATTTCTGTTCATGAACTATATTGCTACAGAACTAGCATGGCACCACCACCCAAATGTTCACATCTCAGAATTTTATTTTACATTTACACTGTTTCTTCTCTAAAATGGAGACTCCAAATACTGGTATGATTAAGGAAGAGCGGTGTTATAGCTCACATCGCAACACCCTCATTTAGTCACTTATTCAGCTGAGTTAAAATATTATCTATTCTGGAGTATGATAATTTTGCTCTAGAAAAGAAAGGGAAATTAATGGTATTAAGAATCAGAAATTATGCGAAAAGATCGCCCTGCTAGCATTTTCTGATAATTGGACTGGAAATATGTTTTATCTTTATTTATATCCATTATTTTATTATAATGCCCCCCCCCCCCCCCCATAAATACTTTGGTGATTATTTTCCATTTTCCTTAGACATTTGTTCATTAAAGCATAGATTAACTACGGTGTGCATATAACCTATATTTGGTATATAAGGATCAACATTTAACCTGCATTGTCTTTCTTTACATAGATTGTTTCATATCCTAATTTAATAACATTTAAAAATTCTTCACCTTTCTTTTTAGAGACAAAGAACAAACTTTTTTCCCAATATATTTTCTTGACATAAACTTATGTTAACTTTAGCTTTCCTTAAAGGGCCACTGCAGTTCAAGAAAAAAGACACTTGTATGTCCATTATGTATCAAGCTAGCAATGGACCCTATTCTATTGCCCAGATCGTAATGTTATACATACTTAAAGTTGTAAGTAAAGTTGCCACATATTCTATTAGCTACTCACATCCTGATTGCGAGTTACCCACCCACAATCACTACTGACAAGTAGTGATTGTGCACCCACAATCACTACTGACAAGTAGTGATTTGTGGGCGAGTAGTAAATATGACTTGCAAATGGTTTTAACGACAGTTCTGATAACAGTAGCAGCAATTACATACACACTACTATCCTTTAAAAGCACAGGAAGGCATGGAAAGACATTAAAACTAATTGCAGAACAGTTTCAAACTCACAAATATGCAATTAAAAAATATTATTTTGGGGGGCAGAGTCAACGCCTGAAGGGATCAGATGTGTGCAACAGAGCTCTGCATAATCTGTATTAAAATATAAGATAATTATTGGTAAAAGTGGGCTTGCCGGCCTCCACTTACCTCTGATTGCCCATACATCGGGTATCTTCATCAACATCTGTGGAATTTAGGCCAAAGCTGCCTCCTTTCCCTTGGGGCGGTTTGGAAGGTCTCTGGGCTCTGGGCTCACCACACAAAGAACACCGTGCTCCTGGGATACATCTCGGAGAGCAGCGTCCAGCCAGCGCAGTTGAGGAAAACAGGGTTCAGGTGAAGAAGAGGATGGAGTGCCCAAAAAGCTGTACTGCGCTGACCCTGCAGAATTTTGGGCAGGAGAATCTGCAGAACGAGCATGGATGGCCTGCTAATGAGGCTTGCTGTGGTGGTGAGTGAATAGAAGCTGTTCATTGGGGACAAGACAGCAAAATAAGCTGGGTCATCACCCTACAAGCTTTATTCTGGCTGATCTGGGTCTGGAACCTCCGCAATGTTAAGCAACCACTGTGCACATGGGGTCTGGCCGCCATTTTAGTTTGCAATTCTGAGTCACATTTTAATCTGTGTATGCTTTCACAGTGTCATAGGGAGACTACTTATTCAAATCACCTGCACTCTTCAATCGTAACTTTTTATTGTTGTTAAGCCTAAATGACTAGGAGGTTTCTGACACTGAACACAGTAGAATAACTAATTAGATATCTGCAACAAAAATTAAGAATGTCCTGCAAATCATTTAACCATATGTGTGGATGGACATTTTTGTCTTCATAAATTATTATACACCTGGATAACCAAAGAAAGTGATATTAGCTAAATATCTCCTACCCCCTTCTATTTAATATATAATGAAGAATATATCTAACTAGCGACTTGCCCATCAAAAAATGACGGTCAATAAAAGAAAGTGTTGAAATGCTGTTTGTCACACAATGTGAGTGTACTGTGTGCCTGAACTAACTAAATTCATTAAAACGCAGAAATCTACATTACATAAAAAAAAAAAAAAAAACTAAAATCACCAAAAATAAAAAAATGTACATTACAGAACAAAAAAAAACCTGTCACAAAAAATAAAAAAAGGAACATTAGAGAAAATAAAAAAATACATTAAATACATTGTATTATATGTATTTCCTTTTCAGGTGTGTAATTTTTTTTTAAATGTAGTGGGAGGGGGGCTCCCACTACATTAAAAAAAAAATTACACACCTGAAAAGGAAATACATATAATAAAATACAATACAATTAAATACAATACAATACACCCCACTATGTAATATACACCCCACTATGTAATATACATCCCACTATGTAATATACATCCCACTATGTAGTGTAATATACATCCCACTATCTAATATACAATACTATATAATAATACATCCCCCTATCTATCTAATATAGAATGCATGCTATCTATATATAGCAACCCTAATTCTAAGCTACAATAAAATAATTAAGACCACTTACCTTTGAGATGTTTCTTCATATCACCAACCTATGGTAAAAAAAGATTAAAACATTTAATACAACACGTTTACATGAAATAACTAAACATTGTAAACTTTCTAAATATTCTTAATATTATACTCACCTTTCCAGCATGTCCCGTTCCAGCATGTCACGTCCTCCATGTTCAGTCCTCCATCTTTGCGTCTTGTCCGGCGCTGCTCCTGTTAAAAAAAAAACATTACATTAGTAAACATACATAAACCTAAAACAAAGTGAAATAAACACAATCTACATTATACTTACCTTTCCGCGAAGTCTCCGGCCTCCTGGTGTACTGCTCCTGAAGCCTCCGAGCGTAAAAAATAAACAAAAACAAAAAAAAGACACACAACCGCCCTGGCGGATGTCTCCGACGCTAATGAGCTTCCTACGGAGTGTTCCAGAATAAAATTGGCAATGGCGGCTTCTGATTGGCTGAAAAGGCTGTCTATCAAATTCAGCCAATGAGAAGACCCCAATTTTGAACCAATGAAAAAAGTATACACCCCAAAATACCACGCTGATTGGATAACACACCTGTCAATCTTTATTTGAACCAATCCTAAGACTTTATTGCCATCAGCCAATCACAATGGAATATACCCCCACGTACTGATTGGTGAAGACATCTGCGCCTTCCCATTGGCTGTAATATTGATTGATATTAACAATAGCCAATGAGAATGCGCAAATCCTTCACCAATCAGTACGTGAGGGTGTATTCCATTGTTATTGGCTATTGTCAGGGCAACCAATCAGAATGCGCAGATGCTCCAACCAATCACCCTGTGGGGGTCTATTCCATTGTGATTGGCTGAAGGCATCTGCGCCTTGTGATTGGTTTAAATAAAGATTGACAGGTGCATTATCCAATCCGAGAGGGATTTTAGGGTGTATCCCTTTCTGATTGGTTCACACAATGGCACCTCCTGATTGGGTGAATTTGATAGACAGCGTTTTCAACCAATCAGAAGGCGCCATTGTCTATTTTCTTCCGGAAAAGTCTCCGGGATGTCCGTGAGTGCGGATGTAAGTATATATATATATTTTTTTATACAGGGCGTGGCAGAAGAGGATCCGGAGAAGGCCATAGACATCGCGGGGAGGTAAGTACGAATGTAGCAATGTAGATTGTGTTTATTTTGTGCTGATGTATGTGTATTAATGTTGTGTTTTTTTTAACAGGTGCCGCTCCGAAGAAGGATTAAAAAAAGAAGGACGGGACATGCCGGAAAGGTGAGTAGAATATTTAGAATGTATAGAATGTTTATTTATGTAGTGTAAACGTGTTGCACTATTTTTTTTTTTTTTCGTAGGTGGCTGATCTCAATGGACATCTGCAAAGGTAAGTGGTCTTAATTATTTTATTTTAGCTTAGAATTAGATTATTTTATATATAGATAGCATTTACTGTATGTTAGCTAGGGGTTTTATATAGATAGCATAGAATGTATTGTATATTAAATTGTGGTATTTATTTAGATAGATTGGGGATGTATTATTATATAGATAGGATGTATATTAGATTATGGTATTTATTTAGATAGATTGGGGATGTATTATTATATAGATAGGATGTATATTAGATTATGGTATTTATTTAGATAGATTGTGTGATGTATATTAGATAGGGGTGTATTGTATTGTATTTAATTGTATGTATTTGTATTGTATTGTATTTGTATGTATTATATTGTATGTATTTGTATTTTTATTGTATGTATTATATGTATTTTCTTTTCAGGTGTGTAATTTTTTTTTATGCAGTGGGGGGGGGGGGGCGGGGTTGTAATGTTTTTTTTTATTTTCTGTAATGTTCCTTTTTTTTATTTTTGTTCCCTAAGTTTTTTTTAATTTTCTGTAATGTAGATATATTTTTTGTGACTTAGGTTTTTTATTTTATGTAATTAGAGTGGTGGGGGTTATTAGGGGGTAGGTAGGTAGTGTAGCTGTTAATAGGTTAATACAACTATTATATGTGATTAACATCTCCCTCTGAATTTAAATTTACAGGGTCCTGGCAAGTGCTTGTATAAACTATATGTAATACTTCAGATACTCTGCACTAGTGAAGTGATTGAACATGATATTTATGATACGCTTTACTTAAAGATCTTGTTTGTACTACACCTGTGAAAGATACTTGCACTCTGTTAAATCAAACTGGCATTTTTCAAAGGAGCTACTGAAGTCAACTCTAACACACTTATGTATTACAACTTATATTACATTGTGCATACCTTTAATGCCATCTACTGGTTACTCAGAAATGTTTGCTCCTTACACTTTCCAATTACATACAAACTGTATTCTGCATAGGAAACTTGGCAAGAGGCCCAGAAAGAAAATGTTTAAGTGAACTGGCTATTTACTAATCTACACTCTAGTGAGCTGCAGCTAAGGCTTTGTTTGTATAAATGGAGAAATTACTTATGGTCTTTTCTCCATTCTCGCCCTCAATGCTCCACTGCTGAAAATTTAACAAAATCTATGTACAACAATCTTTATACCTCCAACATGGAAATTTAATTAATAAGCCTCCTATATCTTTTGTGGTAAGGTGATTACTACTCCAACAATATAGTGAGCTCCCCTCCATATTCTAGATTAATTTATCAAAACTACAAGACCATCTGTACAATTACATTGCTTAAATGGATAAGGCCAAAATCATCTCAGAGCCCTTCAAAATGCAGCCTCCTAGACAATCTCCTTCGCACAAATCATGTAATGTTGAGGGAGACTCAGGGAATACCTTTTTCCAAATGTTAACTTCAGTTTACCCGCTGGCAAAGTTTGACCAAATTATTGCAATCTTGTTTATCCCTAGCGGTTAATGAAATTAAAAAAGATATCCATGGTTTGGGGCAACGCACACATACACTTGAAAAAATAGATCAACTGGTGGAAACTCAATCGTAGAATAACGCAGAAATTACTCTGAACTCCACTTGTATTTCTACTCTTCAATCCAAGATAGAGGACTTAGGCATAATATACGCTTGTCAATACTATCCTATCAACAGTCTCATCTGACTCCTGGGAAATTGAGAGAGCGCATAGGGTGTTGGGTGGGCCGACAGCTGCAACCCAGCCTAAAGACTATACGCTTCTTGTGCCAAAAACGAGAGATCTCGTTATTCAGATTAAAATTAAATTAAGGTCTGCGCTGCTAATTCTGAGAATAATATTAAGTACAGATGGGGTTCCTGTTCAGCTTCATCATCCAAATTGGATCAAAATCACATACTGTTCACAGCTAGGAGGAATGTCACTCACTGTTTATCTGCCTAAAATTAATTCAAGAGGATGAGCTACAAAGACATCCAGAACCAAATCCCCCCCCCCCCCCCCAACAGCCTTCCAGACAATGGACCGAGGCACCCAGGAATAGAAGACACCGGCTGGGGGAGAAAATCTAGCCTTTCCACAACCTAATGTAACTTTTTGTACTTCTCACATGAATCAGGTGTCCTTACAAACTTTTAATTCGCCTGACTTACGATTTCTCTTACCATTCCAAGGATGGAACCAAACAGTGCTATACACCTCCCATAAAATGTTGGAACCAGCACCTGGGATTAGATTCTCTTAACTCATAACTGAACAATCTGATAGTATTGTGAACATTTATGACGTGAAAAAAAGCTTTGATTAAGGTGCTATTAGAGGACTTACAGGTAGCTTAGCTGATCTTCCTAACATTCTTTTGCCAGGCTTATTATACATTTATCATTTCAGACCATACAGAGCTTTGCACTCTTCTGTGCTCAATACAATTTAACCATGGTTATAGTAATGCTGGCTATCTTACTCTAACAATTTTTCCAATGTACAGAATGTTATTCTATTAGTCAATGCCAGTAACTGTTTCAAATCAGGTTTGGTTCAAGATATATCTAACAATATATATATATATATATATATATACATATATATATAGTGACCGTTTGCCCCCTAGAGGATGGTGCCAGGTACAGAAGGATGAAGAGTTCTTGACAGGAGTGACGGAGTTAAACTCCTGGAGAACTCCTAATTGGCCCCAGGTGAAGGTTCACTTTAAATCCTGCAAAGCAGACATGGGACGGGCTGTTGATTAGGTTCGGGCCTAAGGACTGTGAGCTGTGTGTGAAGCTGCAGTCTGTTTGGAGAAGCTGGAGAAGAAAACCATAGACAGCTCATCTGCTGCTGGATCATGAGAGCTGGGATAAGCTCTGAAGTAAGACAGTAAAGGAGACTGCTTATATTACTGATTGAAAAACAGAGAGACACTGACATGTGAGTAAGGATTGCCTGGAGTCTACAGCCAGCATCAGAACAAGAGACATTGAGGATTTCAGCGTGATTTGGGAGGAGAAAGAGATAGAGCTCCTGAACAGGACCTGGCGGGAGTTACAGAGTGGGTGCCAGAGCAGCTGCCCTTAAGAGGATCAGTCTGTGTGACTGCAACAAGATTTACTAGAGAGACTGTTTGCTCTAAGAGGAGAGGACCTGCAGAGGATCCATTTCAATTGGGAGAGAGACTGGACTTAAAGGTACCACCCCTCTGTGTAAAAAGGTATTGTTTTACCTGCAGACCAAGAAGCGGTCTCAGGGCTAGTCAGGGTGTTCCTGCAAATAAGCAAATCCGTTAGTGTAGATGTTTCTTTTCTGCTGAAGTTAAGCTATTGTTTGTTTTGAAACAATTTATTAAAGCAAAGATAAAAGTATATCAGGACTCAGTGGTTTATGGGAAAATCACAGGGGCAACCGGTAGCCAAAGGCCGGGTCTGTCACACTGGTGTCAGAAGTGGGGTTCAAAGTGTCTGAGCTTAAGAGGACAGTCCGCGCCCCTGAAGATGGAGGAGGCAGTTAAAGCCTTATTAGACGCAGCTGCAGCACAGCGAGTAATGAACATACAGCAGGTAGAAATGAACAGAGTACTGGCTGCTAAGTTTGGACAGAGCCAATCAGAGAAGAGAGCAATGATTGCTGAGGACAGCGTCCAACACCGCAAAAGAAGAAGATAAAGGTTTTGGAGAGGCTGCTGAAAGATTAAGAGAGGCCACAGAGAAATGGCAGAGACAAATGGAAGTGGACAGAGTCCATCTGAGAGAAATACAGAAAGTACCGCCACTGTTTGAGAAAGATAGACAAGCATGGAACTGGCATGCTGACAGAGGAGCCGCTACAGAGATGGCAGGGGCCATGACTGAGACGGCAGGAGCCACGACTGGGATGGCAGGAGCCGCGACTGAGACAGCAGGAGCCGTGAATGAGACTGCAGGGAAGGCAAATGAGAATGCTGGAGATCCAAAAGTGACTGCAGAGAGAGCCAGTGAGACTGCAAAGAAAACAAATGATACAGCAGGAGCCGCAAATGAGATGGCAGAGAAAGCAAATGAGTTGGTGCACAAGACCGATGAGATAAGAAAAGAGAATGCTGGTGTAGCTAAAGAACCGTTAACCCTGGAGCAAGTTGCTGATGAGATAAAAGCAGCTAAAGATTTGAACAAAGGTCCCGGGACAAAGGACAAAGTGTTGTCACTGAATGAGTGCAAAACCAGCCCCGGTAAGGAGCATGCGGATCAAGTCAATGTGGAAGATCTGTCTCCAACCCAATGTACTGACCTTATGTGTAAGGACAATGAAGATGCCTCCATAAGAAACCTGGACAGACACCACCAGCTTTCCTTGGTGAATACTCCTGAGGTGGAGACTACTAGAGAAAGGAAGTGCCTGACAAAGATCTCTGAGAAAGCAGAGATCAAGTGGATGAATATAGCCGGTGTTCTTACAAAGGAAGAATGTCCTAAAAATGATGAAGACACTGGAAACCTTACTAAAGTGAAAAATAAGGAAGAAAAGAGTCGATTGAAATGGTGACAAACGAACCACCATCCCTAAAAGAAAACAAGAAGCAGAATACGGAGATGTGTCCTAGAAAGAATATAAAGTATCCAGAGAGTGCTCTGTCTTAGATGACAATAAAACAAAGTGCTATGGACAAGGAGAGGCAAGATGGGAAACAAGTAAAGCAGGAAGCATTTACTTATTATTTATGACTGTGCTCTGTGTATATAATAAACTATTTTATTATTATACTGTGATCCATGTAATTCATGTGTCAGTGTGTTTCCAAGAATGTTCTGGATCACCATTCCACTGAAGGGTTGTTAAAAAAATTACATGCAATATTCATCATTAATAATAACACTAACAGTATTTAACATATTAAATATTGACAATAATGGTGTGGGATTTAACTGGACTGGTGTACCCAATATTCTGATCATGTAGGTTAGTTTCCTGGGGCTCTGTTCACCTCCAATATAGATTACTGGTCTCCATTTAGCCACAATCAGTGCCAACCACTCTTTAAGGCCTCAGGCTGCCCATGATGTCATTTCTCACACCCCAGTGTATAACTGTATTCTATGTGTTGAAAGGTGATTCAGTATTGAGATGTGACCTCTGCATATTCTTTGTTGTTGATGTTTTTAAACACCCGGCTTCTAAGAAAACATGAATTCAAGAACAAGAGTTAATGAATTTAAGTTGGAGAGTGAAAGATTTAGACGTAATGTGTGAAAGTAATTGTTAGGTATTTAATTTTTTCATTATGAATTTATTGGCTAAGAATATTATGATTATAAAAAGTATATCAGCTTGTTTTTTCCTTGTATCTTACTAGAATGTTTAAGCGGGTTATCTGTAGAAATGTTTAAGGTAATATTCCCTTGTGCATCTGTTTCCTGTTTCCTCTCCTTTGTCTCAGCAACTGCTGAGACAAATATCTATAGGAAGCCGTGATTAGATAAAGATTGTTTTGCTGAGTTAGACAGAAAAAGACACTTGCTTGCAAATGTGAATTTAACCCTATTTTCAACTATGCTATTAGCTGTGACGTGTGTTATGCTATATAAGGGGCTGCCGCCCTAATAAACTCAGAGATTATTCTGATGACACTCTGACTTCTGTGCATTATTTTCTCTCATTATATCTTGGTACCTAGATATAATATATACACACATCAGAATACATGATTACTCACTAATCTGATCCTATCATTTTGGTCCTTCGAGCCCGAAGTTTTTTCCCTTATCATTCCTCGGACGGAGTAAAACGCCTTTTACCGTGTACGGGGGGTATGTCGCTGAGGACTCCCTTACCTTGAGAAAGACCTCAGGCCTGATATATACGATCAGTTGGACCACAGAGGCAAGGTGTTTTTCCGAGGGATGAAAAGGCACAGCTTACAACGAACTGACAGTGATTATATGAATTTCTGTTGCATTTGCATGTGTGTGTATGTCCGCAGGTCCTTGCCTAACAGTGATATTAGTAAAAGAGTTGTACAACTAGGTTTCTAGCCTAGTAATAGGTAGAAGGGTTGACACTTACCCACAGAGAGGTAAAAGAGTCATTATCCTGAGGAAAAGACTATAAAATAAGTTCTCCGTACGTAACGTTATTGAGAAAGCTTACCATGAAAAAGGGGTAAATGAGTCCGACTTTCAAATGAGCTCTTGCAAGAAAATATGTATGTGTGTGCATGTTAACATTTTGTATGTTTTTAAATACTGGTACCGGGTGTATGTATGTTTGTGAGAGGTGTACCACGGATAACAGATTGATTGGTTATTGTATATACCTGTATACTTTCTTTATATTTCTGTGTACTTGTGAGTGTATGTATATATATAAATATATACATGTATTCTTTTGTGTTGTTCTCAAAATTCTTACCTGAAACTATCCACTTTTGGTAGTGAGTGGTCACGCATTACCCACCTAGTCTCCGAAGGGCTAATCCTGTGACTTGCCTGTGTTTATGGAAGACGCACAAACCAAAATTTGTGGCAGTCGAGCACGACAGGCATCTATAACTGCTTGAATTTCTATTTTTCTCATTCTTTAATTGGTTATACAATGTTGAAATATTTTGTCTGAAGTTTCTGTGTATTCATAACTTCTTACTAAGATACTCTGTAAGATTGTGTGTATGAAGCCCTGGGTGGGAGCTATACTTGTAAAGGATACGTCCACAAAGGCACCACACGTTATATGGTGAAGTTGGACTTTGAGTGGTCTACCTGTCGGCCCTACAGGTTGGGTGGCAAGGTTTACACTAAAGGGAACTGCACAACAAGACTTACCATCAGAAGCTACAGGCTTTATGGGTCCTTGATGTGCCGAGTATATGTGGTGGTGTTTGAGGTGTAGTGTGCGAGAGGTAGCGTGAACGACTCTCTCTCTACGTGAACCAGGTTTCCACACTCGGGTGTGGAGAAGGCGGATGGTCCAAGTTGTGGGAGATATACAGATTATTTCTGGAAAATGTATAAAAGGTCTGTTGGTTGTTGTATGTATATGTAATGCTATGTATATTTCCATGTACCTGTGATCTTATTTTTTTGTGTATATCTATTAACTTTAATTGATACTATAGGAGTTCAAGATATATATATATATATATGTATATATATATATATATATATATAAGTGGATAGGCTCTCAAGGGCATAAATCGCACTGCCAGGTGTGTGGTTTCTAGACCTTGCAGTTTTCAAGGTTATCTCTAAAGATATGTTTAATATGCAAAGGGTTTCTGGTGTGCATCTGTAACTTATGTCTGGTAAAAACACACTTATGTGTGGGAATTGTGAACACTGTATTCTAGAATTGTTTTCTTATGTGTATTTGTGTATATATATAAAGTTTCTGTGTGTTTGTAACTTTACTCGATGCTCTTTCCTACTCCCATTTTCTCTCTGTGTGTGTGTTAGTTTTTATGTGAAAATATGTCTGTCTGTATCATTGAGGGAAAATAGCAGAAGGGAGAAAGTGTGGTTGCTGTAAAGAGAGACAAAGGCATGTTATTACAACCCCTTAGAAGAGTGGGAGTTGACTATAACCTTATGGCCAACCCCTTTTAAGCAATGACGATGCTCACCGCACCCACTGGATACACAGCATCTACTATACTACCTCTGCTGGAATCAGTGCCCTGTATCCACTACTTCTTGGCAATATTAATCCTTATTAAAAGGAAGGTATAGGAGACGTTCAAACTTTATTAAGCTTTACTATACACAAAGAAGTATACGAAAGATAAAGTAAACGCAACGTTACTTAATTAAGGAAATAAAAAAAAAAAAGTAAAATACATTTTCTATACTAAAAATAAAAAATTGTTGAAGATAAAAAAAAGGCAAATGTGTATAACAATGAAGGTGCCTACGGGGGGAGGGACATGTAATGTTAACCACCTCTTTCCTTTGGAAGAGGAAGAGGATATGTCGATGTGTACACAGAAAAGACTTCCAAGACTGACCGCCCCTCCAACTCCTGGGAATATGGTCACTTATAGTGATGATGTAGAGGACGAATTTGATGATGCCCGCAAATACCTGCTTACCGCCACCACTCCAAATCCACCTCCTCCGACACCACCACCTTATGAAGGACGGCCCACCAGAACAAGGCGGGAACCAGATTATCAATACGGAGGTAAGGGAATAACATCTGCGCCATTATATCCCTTAATTGAGGTTCCCAATCCTAGGGGGGGAGAGCTTGTAGATGGGGAAAATGTGTTGCACCCACAATGCTAGTATACCGAGCATGGACAGATGCAGATGTGAGGAGAGCTGTAGAAGGAGTCCCCCACCCAAATGACATTATGGGAATTTTCAGACTTAAGTTCCAGCGATTGCAGCAAAGTTTTAAATTAAATGGTGTTGAGGTTGCAAGATGTCTGAGGCAGATATTAGGGTCCGATTGGATCCTTAGTGAAGGTGACTGGAATCCACTGGACCCAAGGGGGGAGCCATTGCAATATGGATCACAAGAACTGACCCAACAAGTAGACGCTCTAATAGGCAGAATAGCTGACAGACACAGAGAACAGGCAGACTGGACTAAGATAAACGGGTGTGTACAAAAAGATGATGAAAGTGTGGAGCAATATATGGGGAGGTTGTGGATAGTATTTGACAGCCATAGCAGGGTGGCCAGACCTAACCCATATGATGATGCTGGACCATATGCTCAGCAACTAAAAAACGCTTTTCTCAGGGGATGTCATCCAGAAATAAATGACATTGTGATACAACACCAAATTACTTACAAAACATGTCCCCTTAGGGAAACCATAGAATATCCTAAACATGCAGAGGAGCAGTGTAAGAGAGCAAAAGAAAAGAAACAGAAAAAGCAAGATAGTAAACCAAAGGAGGTGTATTTGATGACTTCTGTTGATGGGAAAGCGCAACCTATAACTTCTGCTTTCTTTTCCGGTGATGGTGGAAATAACCAAAAACGTGGAGGGAGAGGAGGTGGACGAGGACGAGGTGGAAGCAGAGGAACATTTTATGGAAATTGTTATGTGTGTGGCAAGGCCGGCCACTTAGCACGTTCCTGCAGAAACAGAAAGTACCAGGAGGAAGAGGGAGCGGATGACGATGACCATAGCGACAAATAACTAGAACCAGGTTGTACCCTTCTATTACAAATATTTGCTGAACAAGAATTGCATGAATCTGAATTGTATGAGTAATAGTATTCTGATCCTATAGTATGAGTAATAGTATTCTGGCAATAATGATGCAAACTTGCCAGAAATAAATGATGTGTTGAATTTAGAATCATGTATAGACTTAATGGCTCTAGAAGAACAACCAGTCATTCAACTAGATGTAGAGGGGGAAACGATAACATTTGTATGCGATACATGAGCATGTAGGTCAGTGTTGAGCGATGATGGCACATGGACTAGTTACACGTCATCACAAAACATATTGGTTAGGTCAGCAGCAGGACAGACAAATAGCGAACCTATATCATGTCCACTCACAGTGAGATTGTTCAACGGCCAAACATTTGAGCATCCTTTTATACTCTCCCCTAGATGCCCGATAAATCTCTTGGGTAGAGGTCTGATGCTGAAATGCAACATTAGAGTGGTTCCTACAGAGTAAGGCATGAAAGCATACATGGAGGGCATACCTGTCGATGTAAATGTAGTGCATGGGGATGGGTGAACCACATTACTTCTACACATTAGACATGGTGTCGAAAGGGCCAGGACAAGTATCCAGCACTTTGGTAGCCATGGCTAATGACCTAGCTCCATCTTCCAGTGTAAAACCAAGCACAGGGTCATTACACTGCACTATGAAATTTGAAAGTACACCGGGGAGGTATGTGGACTATGAAAAAACATTTTTTTCAAACACACCAATACCAGAATAACCTTGGATTACATATACTGGACAGAAAATGGGTATACAGGGGTGGGAGTAAAATTGCATAATCAAGACCAGTTACTCTATGCAGGACACACAGTGCCACACATATCATTGACTATGCCTGCTGGTGGAAGGTGGGTACAGGTAGGAGGGATGGTAGAAGAGGCTCAGACAGATAAAATACAATGGGAGTACTTGCCCTATGAACTCGGAGTGCAGTACTCACCGAGCACAAAAATATATAGGAAAAGCCTGAACTGGGTAACTGAGACAAAGTAAACATACACCAACAGCCAATATGCAGTCTCAACTGTGCACATATTTGCACAATTAGGGAAGAATAGAGGCATGGCCACATCTACCTGCAGGCAAGTCACTCATAAACAACTCCTTTTGCAGTTACTTGAAGCCATTCAACTGCCCTTGAAGATTGCGGTATGTAAATGTGTGGCTCATACCACAACAAAAGACGCAATTTCAATAGGAAATGTCAGAGCAGACGCAGCTGCAAAGCAGGTGGCTCTAACAGGAAACATACACATTTTTCTCTTACACAGCTACACATCTGTGTATCTCGTAGACCAAATTGACAAGAGTATTCTAGAGCTAATACAGACAGACGCACCCTCACAAGAAAAAACATACTGGTTAACGGTATGATAATATTTATGAGAGTGCAGAAGGGAAACCAATTTTACCAAAATCACTATTCAGATATGCAGCTATGTTGAGCCATGGCATTAGTCATGTCTCAAGAGGGAGTATGGTAGACATGGTCAGCAGAATATTTTCAGCCTATGGATTAAACACCTATTTTAAAAATTTTGTGCAGGGTACCTTGTTTGTGCACAACACAACCCTCAGGGTAACTATCACCCCATAAGAGGCACATTCCCAGAACCAACATACCCCTTTCCAAACAATATGTATGGATTTCATTGAACTAACAAAGTGTGAAGGGAAGAAATATTGCCTAGTGATAATTGATGTATACTCTAGGTGGGTGGAAACAAAACCATGTGCACACCCTGACGCAATCACAGTGGCTAAAACCTTAGTGACACAAATAATTCCTAGGTTTGGTATACCAGAGGAAATATATAGCGATAACGGCACACATTTTGTGAACAAAATTATCGACCACTTGAGTAAAGCATTACACATAGAGTTGAAAAACCACTGTGCGTACCACCCACGGTCACCTGGATTAGTGGAGAGAACTAATGGTACCATTAAAAATAAATTGAGGAAAACGATGGCAGAAACAGGAAAAATTGGCTTTACTGTTTACCATTAGTCATGCTAAACATGCACATGCTTCCAGGCAGGAAGAAGTTAACCCTGTTTGAAATATTGTATGGGATACCATTCCTACTACCAGAATTTAGACCATTTATCTCAGAAGATGAGAACATGAGTGAAAACTTAGTAGTCTATATAAGAAAAATGTTAAGTAATAAAGATATTACCTCCATCTCTCTCTCTCATCCACAGCAGGGACCCTGCATGGTACAACCAAGCCAGTGGGTCCTAATTAAAGTAATCAAGCATAAAAATTGGGCATCGGCCAGGTGGGAAGGACCGTACCAAGTTCTGCTGTCAACACCCACTGCCTTGAAAGTTGCTGAACAAGCCACCTGGATACACCTGACTCACTGCAAGAGAGTAAAAGTGCCAGAGCTTGAGCCGGTTGATTCCTAAAACCTGCTAGCTGACTCATTGCGAGTTAGGCTGGGCTACAAAGGGGGGGGGGGGGGAAACTCGTCTCAAACCCAGTGAAGAACCGAATGGTGCGGGTTTGGGGTTTTCAACTGGCCCAAGAAAATGTCCTGGCACCTGTTCAAAATACCTAACTGGTGTGGCCTAAGAATCTCACTGACATGCCTCATCTTGATAACTCTTTGCATAGTAGCTCCCATAATCATATGGGAAGAAGTAACAAGACCCAGAGGCAACCAGATGCAATCTATTGGAGAGATGTGGATGCACAGAATGAAAAGAGACATGATGGAAGTCAATTTAACTGGCCAAGTGACCCTAGTGTTCAAGGAAGGAAAGATAGGAACCAACCAAATATACCTATGTCAAGTACTAAGATGTGGACTTTCTGGAGGAGGACGTAGTAGAAGGGTGAGAAAAGCGCCAGTATACTTGTGTATAGCCTCTCCGTATGAAAATGAGAGATGTCCTAGCTGGAAACTGGCCTTATGGAATACAGGAGCTGACTGGGGTTACTCCCCACCTAATCACATGACACGGGGTTTGGAGCCATCCTCCTGCAGCCAAAATCAGCTATGCAAAAGTGTGATGAAGGGAGACATACTTTTGGAATCTACACCTCAGGCAGAGGTAACAACATGGAATATTTGCATATTCAGGTACTGCAAAAAGAGGTGCCCAGAGAGACTATTGATCTCACCAAGGTGAGCCCTGTGAATAGGACTGTGCCCTCACAGGTCATCTATTTGGAACCTGACCGCCTGATTGACACTTTTGAAATTGAGACTGGGTATGCAGAAAAAACATCTGGTTGGAATGGATGCTGTATACGACGGCCTCCATGGAAATGAGTAACTGTATAGCATGTTCCACTGCCAGACCATCAATAGCAACGGTACCATTTAAACTGAACCTTGCTTTGAAACCTTTGTCTAGTACATTTATAAAAGGAGGGACTGTTAGGTATTTAATTTCTTCATTATGAATTTATTGGCTAAGAATATTATGATTATAAAACGTATATAAGCTTGTTTTTTCCTTGTATCTTACTAGAATGTTTAAGCGGGTTATCTGTAGAAATGTTTAAGGTAATATTCCCTTGTGCATCTGTTTCCTGTTTCCTCTCCTTTGTCTCAGCAACTGCTGAGACAAATATCTATAGGAAGCCGTGATTAGATAAAGATTGTTTTGCTGAGTTAGACAGAAAAAGACAGTTGCTTGCAAATGTGAATTTAACCCTATTTTCAACTATGCTATTAGCTGTGACGTGTGTTATGCTATATAAGGGGCTGCCGCCCAAATAAACTCAGAGATTATTCTGATGACACTCTGACTTCTGTGCATTATTTTCTCTCATTATATCTTGGTACCTAGATATAATATATACACACATCAGAATACATGATTACTCACTAATCTGATCCTATCAGTAATTCTTTACAAAAAGGGCAGTACATAAGTGGGAACAGTAAGGACAAATAGATACCTGGCATTTGCATACCTCCATCCTCAAAGATTAATTAAGCCAGGCTTTTTAGATAGACAAACTAGGTGGGTCTTTGGCTCATATCAGTTGTCAAATCTATGTTTCTATGGAGTCTCTTTTTTAAGTTGCGAGAACAATTGTTTATTTTAATTAATAAGTTCCATGGGATAACAAATTAATGTAATATGTCTCAGCCGATTGGAGAAGAACACTTCACCTTTGTAAATCTATCCAGTGTATTTCTTTTAAAAAAATGGTGCTTACGAGTTAGGAGATGAGCGCCGCAGGCGCTCATCGCTTGTGAGCCTCGCGAAGCAAGCCATTAATGCGTAGCACTTAGGCAAAGAGCGCAAAAGGCGCTCATTGATGCGAGCCACGCGAAGCGAGGCAAGCCGAAGGTCCTCAGATTACAAAGAGGTTTACTTTGTGGGTCAAACAGCATTCCCATTGCTTAAAATTTTATTGCCCCGTTTTTTTGACGGGCAAGTCGCTAGATAAACATAATAAGCAAATAAATCGTAGGAGATGTTACCATATCAGAGTGTAAATATTTTTGTTGTATCCAGTTTGGTCAGTCAGGTGTGCAGATGGATCTGTCACTGGCAGAGACGTTCAATTACTTCTACAGATGCATATATTGAAAATGAAATGCAAATACAACTAAGCAGACATTCACAAATCAGAGCAAAATAACTGTTTGCTTGGACACAGTTGGGTCAGTCACTGGTACAGATGGATCCTTCACTGATACAGACAGATATGTTACTGGTACAAATAGATCCTTCACTGATGTAGTTTGGTAAGTCACTGGTACAGATGGGTCCTTCAGTGGTTTAGTTGGGTAAGTCACTGGTATAGATGAACTAGTTAATAGTAAATACAGGTCTGCCATGTGTACAGATGGTTCAGTCATAGGTAAATTGGATGAGTAACTGATAAGGTGGGTTGGTTACAGAAGGCATAGTCATGAGTGTAGGTGTATCAGTTACAGGAGCATTTGGGAGAACAAGTGATTCAGTCTGATTGACACACCAGTACCAAAGGGACGCTGTGTTTTAGGAGTCCATGGTGCAGGAACCATTAAGATATTTAATGGAGAAACAGTCATGAAGGCCAACTAACTGGTTTTAAAAGTACATTCTTCATCACAACTGTCAGCAGTCATGACATTGTGTGCTGATATGGGAGGAAATGAGAACCACTATAACAGAGGAATCTAATTCTTCTGATTTTTTTTGACAATCTAAACACAAATAGGGAATGAAAATAAACAATACAATGTATTAGTCTGACAAGAACAACGGAAATTAAAACCATTTTAAATCCAAATGTTAAAAACAATGAAAAGAATAAATTCCTGTAAGGTCTCATATATGTTTGGGATCTGTTAATAATTAATTATTGTAGGCTATAACAAGCTACTCGTACGTGAAGCAATACAGCATTGTGGAAACTCACAGAAAATAATGTGTTGTAGCCTCTAATAAGTTATCCCTTACTGTAAAAACACAGTATTGTATCCAATTTATAAGAATAAATGTTATATATCTAGATGTACTTATGCTAAATATATAAATGTATGCTGAATGATTTGTAAGTCTTGTGAAAAGAGGTAAGGATACTTTATATAAAGCTGACGAAAAAGAAAAAAAATCATATATATATTTAACTCACAATTTCAACAGTTCTCAATGATGTAAATGAAGGAGACTCTATAATGGTCCACTCACTAATATAAGAAGTATTTGGTCACAATATAATGAGATAATATACACAATATATAATTATCTTATTATTCTAAATTATTATTTGCAGCCAAAGTTATATAAACACTAGCGACTTGCCCGTCAAAAATGACGGCAATAAAAAGTGAAGCCTGGCAATGCTGTTTGCCACACAATGTAAGCCTCTCCCCCTCTACTTTACTGGCCTTGTGATGAGCGCCTTTGGCGCTCATCACAGGCCTTGCAATGAGCTCCTTTGGAGCTCATTGCGAGTCTCTCCCTCTGTCTACTTCCTCCCTCGTGTCTTATTTCCCCCCTCCTCTCCCTCCCTTGTGTCTCCTTCCGCCTCGTCTACCTCCCTTGTATCTCCTGCCCCCCTGTGTTTTTACCTCCCTCTCCCTCCCGTGTCTCTAAACCCCTCCCCTGTGTCTCTTTCCCCCTTCTCCCTCCCATGCATCTCTTCCCCCCCCTGTGTCTCCCCCAACCCTCCCCTGTGTCTGTTCCCCCCTGGCCTGTGTCTCTTTCCCCCTCCCCCTGTGTCTGTTCCGGCCTTCCTTGTGTCTCCATTTCCCTCCCTTGTGTATCTTCCCCCGTGCACTCTCTCCCCTGTGTCTCTTCCCCCTCCTCTCACTCCCGTGTCTCTTCCCCTACTCTTTCTGTGCCTCTTCCTCCCTGTCTCTTCCCCCTCACCCTCTGTGTCTCTCCCCACTCTGTGTCTTCCACCCCTCTCCCTCTGTGCCTCTTCCCCCGCCTCTCTCTGTGTGTCTCGCCACTGTGTCTCTTCACCCCTTCCTCTGTCCCCCCCCTCTGTGCCTCTTTCCCCCCTCTCTCTGTACCTCTTCCCCGCTTTCCCTCTGTGTCTCTTCCTCCCTCACCCTCTGTATCTCTCCCCGCTGTGTCTCTTCCCCCTCTCCCTCTGTGCCTCTTCCCCCCTCTCCCTCTGTGCCTGTTCCCCCCTGGCCTGTGTCTCTTTCCCCCTTCCCCCTGTGTCTGTTCCCCTCTTCCCCCCCCCCATTTCCCTCCCATGTGTATCTTCCCCCTGTTCTCCCTCCCGTGTGTCTTTTCCCCCTCCTCTACCTCCCCTGTGTCTCTTTCCCACCTATCCCTCTGTGTCTCTCCCCCCTCCCTCTGTGTCTCTTCCCCACTCTCCCTCTGTGCCTCTTCCCCACTCTCCCTCTGTGCCTCTCCCCCCTCTTCCCCACTCTCCCTCTTCCCCACTCTCCCTCTGTGCCTCTTCCCCACTCTCCCTCTGTGCCTCTCCCCCCCCTCTTCCCCACTCTCCCGTCTGCTCTCCCATCTGCACGCGCAGCTCGCGCCGCGCTGCGCGCACGCACGGCTCGTGCCGCGCTGCGTGCACGCGCGGCTCGCGCACCGCTCTGCGCATGCGCGGCTACTGCTGCGCAATGCGCAGTTTATCATTGTCAAACTGCGATTCGTCTCAAGCGTGACGACGAATCGCAGTTAGACAATTATAATATGTGATACTGCCATAAAATGATGATAGCATATCACATATATAGTTGTGAGCGTACGAGTTGTTGCTAACGCTGCGGGCTCGCGCAGCGAGTCGCGGGCCTCGCGTAGCGAGGGCACTGTGCCAGGTTCTCAGTTGCTGGCATGGAGCGCCGCAGGCGCTCCTTGCCAGCAACTGAGGACCCTCGCGAAGCGAGGGCCTCAGTTGCTGGCATGGAGCGCCGCAGGCGCTCCTTGCCAGCAACTGAGGACCCTCGCGAAGCGAGGGCCTCAGTTGCTGGCATGGCGCTCCTTGCCAGCAACTGAGGACCCTCGCGAAGCGAGGGCCTCAGTTGCTGGCTTGGAGCGCCGCAGGCGCTCCATGCCAGCAACTGAGGACCTCGCAAAGCGAGGTCTTCAGTTGCAGCAACTGCGACCCTTGAAAAAAAAAGTTTACGTCCAAACACATTACGACACTCGCAAACAACATACGACACACGTTGAAACACATTACGACACTCGCAAACAACATACGACACACGTTCACACACATTACGGCCTCGCAACACTCGGACGCAACTCGCGAACATTACAAAATTACAAACACAATACATACACACAGCACATACATAAAAACCTTACCTACACAAACAGGAAGCACCCAGGACCTCAAAAATGCAACTTAGAACTTAATTGCACTCAAAATAAAAGAGTTTCGACACTAAATACTTTGTTAAGCGACAAAAAAAATGGCCGACGAATAAAACGAAAACGAGGCTACACACGCAAACACCATGCTACACACGCAAACACCATACGAGACACGTTACCACACATTACGAGTTCGCAAACATCGGACGCAACACGCCGACATACAAACATTTAAAACTTAACAAAGACACACAACAAACACATAAAAAGCTTACCTACAGCAAGAGGAACCAGCCAGCACCTCAAAAAAACAAGTTACACCTACATTTAAATCAAAATAAACACTTTAGACACTAATACCATCGCTAAGCGAGAGAAAAAATGGCCGACGAACAAAACGAAAACGAGGCTTCAGACGTAACTACACTACACTTACTCGCAATAATGAAACACATACTATGCGGAACGTATCACAATCATATTAAACACCATTTTGAACAGTAATACGCCTAAAATGGCGGATGGAACGCAAATTGTAAGCTGGAACGCAAATAGCGCATGCGTATTGCGTTCTAACGGTCTCACTTTCCAGAACTTTCTACAAGTTTATAAATACTGCCTATTTCCAACTAAAAAATACATTTCTCCTCAGGTGATCAACGGAGTGACTTCTGAGATAACTGCTGCTTTTACTTGAGAAGACAATTCTTTACTAATTTACTACTTTACATTGTGCAAATTACAACTGACAGGTAAGCTATAATATATTACATTTTATTATCAGGTCAGGTCAAACAAATAAAAAAATAAACTAGGATTTATGTAGTCATCATGTATGGCACATTTATGTGTATAGGCTCCCAAACAAAATTAAACAGAGCTTTATGTATAGTGACATCTGACACGCACATATATGTCTATAATGTATAGTTACATGTGACACGCACATATATGTCGACAATTCTTTACTAATTTACTACTTTACATTGTGCAAATTACAACTGACAGGTAAGCTATAATATATTACATTTTATTATCAGGTCAGGTCAAACAAATAAAAAAATAAACTAGGATTTATGTAGTCATCATGTATGGCACATTTATGTGTATAGGCTCCCAAACAAAATTAAACAGAGCTTTATGTATAGTGACATCTGACACGCACATATATGTCTATAATGTATAGTTACATGTGACACGCACATATATGTCGACAATTCTTTACTAAATTACTACTTTACATTGTGCAAATTACAACTGACAGGTAAGCTATAATATATTACATTTTATTATCAGGTCAGGTCAAACAAATAAAAAAATAAACTAGGATTTATGTAGTCATCATGTATGGCACATTTATGTGTATAGGCTCCCAAACAAAATTAAACAGAGCTTTATGTATAGTGACATCTGACACGCACATATATGTCTATAATGTATAGTTACATGTGACACGCACATATATGTCTATAATGTATAGTGACATTTGACACACACATTTCTGTGTATTGCCCCTTCATAGTGACATGTGACACGCACGTATATGTGTATAATGTATAGTGACATGTGACACGCACATATATGTCTATAATGTATAGTGACATGTGACACGCACATTTCTGTGTATTGCCCCTTCATAGTGACATCTGACACCGACATATATGTCTATAATGTATAGTGACATGTGACACGCACATTTATGTGTATTACCAATGCAACAAAATTAGCTTACAACAAAATCAGTAAACAACTACATTTTAATGACATTATATGTCATGTATACTGATATGTCACATGCACATATATGTGTATCATCTATAGTTACATCTCACACACACACATTGATGTGTGTTGGAAAAAATAAATATAATGTTAATTTAACCATTTAAATTTGACTCATGTATACTGATATGTCACACGTACACAAAATAATTACATTAAACTATGTAATGTGCTTCATGTATGTGAGATATGTGTGTAGCCCCCAACAAAAATTAAGGTTAATTGAATTAATTTACTGCAATTCAATACATCAGATAAAGCTGAATCTTTCTATTTCGTTTCATATTCAAACAGACTCTGCATCAACAGCGTCTCTCAACAATTTGCACCGTGCACTGTGAAGCACAATCCCTTTTAAAGAACACCAACAAATTTGAAGAGGTAAGATACAAGAACACATTACATGCTCAAAAGGACATGCTTTGCTAGATGACAAATTATAAATATACAAATAACTATTTCACTTTCTTTTTCAAACAGACACTAAAAGAAGACCGGCGGATTAAGATTGGCAGGAGGGGACCGTCTGTCATTCAAAACTTCTATCAAGGTAAAGTATTAAGTATAAACAAGAAATAACCATGAGCCTTATTCAATTGCAACTTCCTCATTTGAATAGGGCTCTATATAAGCACATAACATTTTTTTTATACAGAACTTTTTAGTTACTGAAATTCTAACCACAATCAAGGTTTTCAATAACTAAAAACTTTGCTCAATAAATATGTTATGTGATTATATAGAGCCCTCTTCAATTGGCAAAATTGCAATTCAATGAGGACCTATATGTCTTTAATGGCCAAGGGCCTCACTGAAATGTGATTTGCCCATTTCAATAGGGCTCTATATAAGCACATAACATATTTTGGAAACAGAACTTTTTAGTTAATGAACTTCTAAGCACAATCAAGGTTTTCAATAACTAAAAACTTTGCTCAATAAATATGTTATGTAATTATATAGAGCCCTCTTCAATTGGCAAAATTGCAATTCAATGAGGACCTATATGTCTTTAATGCCCAAGGGCCTCACTCAAATGTGATTTGCCCATTTCAATAGGGCTCTATATAAGCACAGAGCATATTTTTTAGGAAATTTTTCTTTTGTGAACACGTTCCTTTTGGATACAAGTTCACTAAATACAAAATTCCGTACAAACATATGCTCTATGATGATATTGAGCTCTATTCCATTGGCCAAAACACAATTGAATAAGTAGCTCACAATATAACAAATGCAGTAACCAAAGGCCCTTATTCAATTGCTATTTTGGAAAATTAAATATGGCTATTTTAACAAATATATGTGATGTGCTTATTTAGAACCCTATTCAAATTTCTACATTGCAATTCAATTACGGCCTTACAGTACTATTATATTGTAAAAAATGCAATTGCATGAGGGCCAAACTATGCAACATATGGTACACACAAAGGCCCTCATTCAATTGCAATTTGCCCAATTGAATAGGGCTCTAAATAACAACATAACAATAGCTTAAAACTAAGGTTTTAGTTAATAAAAAAATATCAAAAATACAGTTTTTCAATGACTACAAAATTATTTTAACTAATATGCTAATATGCTATGTGCTCATTTACAGCACAATTCAATTAGCCAAATCGCAATTCAATGACACACAAACTGCTACACACAAAACAGAATTTCTTATTAAGGCCCTCATTCAATTGCAATTTTGCCAATTGAATAGGGGTCTAAATAAGCACATCACATATATTTTTTAAAGAAGTTTTTAGTTATTAAGCATCTATCCAAAAGCACGGTTTTCACTACCTAAAAAATTCTTTAAAAAATATATATTATGTGCTTATTTAGAGCCGTATTCAATTGGCAAAATTGCAATTGAATGAGGGACTAAATGTTTAACAACCTATAAGCCTTACAAATAACCAAAAATAAGAATAACAAAAGTGTTGTGCACCTAATAGCATTGTATAAAAAAACACACAAACTCATAGCAAACTATATTAACATTCTTCTTTAATGTTTAACAAATTATAACCTGTACAATCAAGAAGAAATTAGTTTTGCACAAGTGATGTGCACCAAACAGGATTGTCAATAACTAACACAAACACATAGCAAACTACATTAATTATATTATTTCATGTTTCACTAACTATAACCATCCAAATAAAGGTTAAATAAGTATACCACAATTGGTGCGCACAAAACAGGATTGTACAAAAACTAACATAAACACATAGCAAAATAAATTCATATTCTTATGTAATATATCACAACCCACAAGCCTTACTAAGAACCTTAAATAAGAATAACAAAAGTCTTGGGATTGTACAGAAAGTTAAAAAAAATTTTTTTAAAAAAAATAAACATAACTGATACAATACAGCAAAATTAATACATTTTTTACTTATTTAAAAGACATTTCACTCAAACAACATTTTCTATTTTACATTACAACAGATACTGCGTGAAGACAATCGGACGAGGACTTTTTCCACAGGACCGGACCGGACCATCGGACGAGGACTCGGACCAGACCAGCAGACGAGGAATTTCAACACAGGACCAGACCAGCAGACGAGGAATTTCAACACAGGACCACACCATCGGACGAGGACTTTCACCAACGGACAACAACATCGGACGAGGAATATCGCCACAGGACCACAATATCGGACAGGGGCTATCGCGACAGGACCACACCATCGGACGAGGACTTCCGACAGAGGACCACACCATTGGACAACGATTTTGAAACGAGGAGCAACAAACATTCGGATTTAAATCACACTTCAACCAAGGTAAACTATAATAACTACTAAAGAATAACACTAAAGAAACTGGTTTCAGTTGCATCCGTCTCAACAGAAAAATAAATTAATTAATTTACTATCTCACTTATTTTATTTAAATTGCTACTATGCAATACATAGCTTAATAACCACATCACTTTTTTTTTCAGCAAAGAAGTTTTGCAGTGGTAAATATCTATCCACAAACAAAGTTTTGAATAAATACAACCATTATTTTAAATAAAAATGTTACATGCTTATTTACAGCAGTATTCCATTGGAAAAATTCTGAGCCACTGAAGACAGGAATTATAAATTTAACTAAATATCAATGATACATTCATGATTTGCCTTTTATTTCAACAATTGTGCACAATCATCTTTAATAGGAATTACAAATTTAAATATACACAATTACATTTATTTGTTTCCGTTTACAGATTAATATGGCTGATAACGAGACCAAAGAAGAGAAGAAAAGACGTCAAACTAGAGAAAGACAAGAGAGATGGGCCGCCCAGCAGACACCGGAGGAGAAAGAAATTAGAAGAGAAAAAGAACGCAAAAGACTTGCAAATAAAAGAATATCCGCTGCAAAAATGAAACATACAACCAAAATAAATAAAAAAATAATAAAGCATTTACAAACTGTTCCTAAAACATCAGATGACATTTTACAACATACCAGTCAAGACAGACCAAAAAAAAAAACTACCAAAAAAAAGCATTTACAAACTCTTACTAAAAACTTACAGGAAATTTCAACCGAACAAGTCCAACATATACCAAGAAAATGTACAAAAAAAACTAAACATTTAGAACCTGTTGTTGAAACATTTCATGACTTTTCATCGGATGAATATCAAAGTCAACATCCAATATGCATTGCAAATTGTCCTTTAATGAAGTCTTTAGCAGTAGAGGTTCATAGTTGTGGGGACATGACTACTCAATGTCAATTTTGTGAGGCTTATTATTTTAAACAGGAGAGACCCCGAGATGGACAATTTATTAGTTGTTGTCAAAAAGGAAAGTTCAAACTTCCACAAAGGAAACAATTTCCAACCTATTTACTAAATATTCTGACTGAACCTACTTTTCCAAATTACAAAAATTTTAAGACAAACATAAGATCCTACAATAGTGCCATATCATTTGCATCTATGGGGGCAACATTGGCTGCTAATGTACCAGGACATGGTCCTTACTGTTTTAAAGTCCAAGGACAAATTTATCATCGCACTTCCCATTTACATCCAGAGGAAGGAAATAAAAGAAAATTCGCTCAACTATATGTCCTAGATACAATGGAAGCTGTTGACCAACGTATGCAGATGGAAGAAAATAAAAAATGCTTACCCACTGTTTTCATAGAGCTAAATAATATTATGGACAACAATCCCTACAGTAAAGCTTATAAAAAATTGGCAGAAGTAGAAAATGAACAACTACTTCATTCACAAACACATCAATTACCAATGCCGAAGGTTAATATGGTGCTTAAAAGAGACAGACATACTGATAAACGTCGTTATAACTTGCCAACAACAAATGAGGTTGCAATGGTGTTTCACAATGATGAAGGAGAACCACCATTTCAAAGAGACATACGAATATATCCTAGAAATGAGGACCAACCGTTTATTAATATGAGTATCTTAAGTCCAAATTTAGATCCAATGACATATCCCATCTTTTTCCCACATGGAGAAGCAGGTTGGCAACCAAAATTAACTCTTCCCAGTTACCCAAATGCTAAAGGCAGAATCCGAAATAATGTTTCTATGCTTGAATTTAAAGTAGCTCAAATTGCCATTCGCAATGTATTTAATCCAATTTTATGTGGTGGGAAACTAACACAACAATGGATTATTGATTCATATTTGCAAGTTGAGGCAAATAATTTAAACTTTATCAAATATCAACAAGATAAACTCTGTGTAGAACAATATTCTGGACTCATGGACTATGTTGCTGACGTGGCTACAAGCAGAGACATGACAGCTGGCAAAGCCATCATTTTACCATCTTCCTTTCAAGGATCTCCTCGGAATATGAGAGAAAGATACAATGATGCTATGGCTATTGTGACAAAATTTGGCAAACCCGATTTATTTGTGACATTTACATGTAATCCACAATGGCCAGAAATTACACTAAATCTACTTCTTGGACAAACTGCTTCAGATCGACCAGATTTAGTAGCCAGAGTTTTTAAGATTAAATTAAATGAATTAATACGTGACTTCACTATAAATCAGTTATTTGGCAAATGTCTTGCTTATGTATATACCATTGAATTTCAAAAAAGAGGCCTTCCACATGCACATCTTCTAATAATACTTCAAGAAAAAGATAAATTAGATACTTCAGACAAAGTGGATGCAGTCATTGTTGCTGAACTACCAGATCCAGAACTATATGGTAGACTATATGAGATTGTTACTCATCGCATGATTCATGGACCCTGTGGTGACCTTAATCCACAATCACCATGTATGGAAAATAATAAATGTTCCAAAGAATTTCCAAAAGATTATAGAGACAAAACCTATGCCAATTGTGATGGATATCCACTTTATAAAAGAAGAGAAGGAGATAGTGCCATTATTCGTGGGAAAAAAGTGGACAATAGATATGTAGTACCCTACAATCCACATTTACTCATGAAGTACAACGCCCACATCAACGTAGAAGCCTGCACTTCCATCAAATCAATTAAATATGTCTATAAATATATTTACAAAGGTTACGATGCAGCTACTGTAGTCGTCAAAAGTGCAGACAACCCTGAAAGTAGTGAGTTAGTACATGATGAACTTGCATCTCATGTAGATGCTCGCTATGTCAGTGCGCCAGAAGCTATGTGGCGGCTTTTAAAATTTGAAATGCATGATAGATCACATGCAGTATATAGGTTAGCAGTACATTTGCCACAACGACATTTAGTCTATTTCCATGCTGGAAATGAAATGAATGCATTGGCCCAAAGTGAAGATCGTCACACTACACTAACTGCATGGTTTGCATTAAATTCCACTGATGCTGAAGCAACACAATACTTATATATTGAAATTCCATATCACTATGTTTTTGTGAATGGATTATGGAGACCAAGAAAAACCAGAGGCAATAAAATTATTCCAAGAATTTACACAGTCAGTCCAAGAGATGTTGAACGTTTTTGCTTACGGATATTACTTTTAAATGTTCCTGGAGCACAAAGTTTTGAACACTTAAGAACTGTTAATGACATTGTATATGAATCCTTCCATTTAGCTGCAAGACATAGAAACTTACTCGCTGATGATACAGAGTGGGAAAGATGCTTAGAAGAAGCAGCACAATGTCAAATGCCGCGACAGATGAGAGAACAATTTGCTTTTATTTGTATCTTCTCAAATGCTCCAAATGCATTAGCTTTGTGGGAGACTTTTAAAAGTAATATGGCTGAAGACTTTATGCGACGATACAATGAACCCATTGCACACTTAAAAGCGTTAATGGAAATCCAAGAAGTCTTTTTAACTCATGGATTAAGTTGTGCAAGTTTTAATTTGCCTGATCCAGGTCTTATAGATGACATTAACTTTGAAGACTATGACATTCAACTACAAGCAGAAAGAACAGAAGAAAGACTTGCAACTTTAAATACACTACAATTGCAAGCATTTCATGCCATTAAAAATGCTATAGATGATGACATGGTGACAGAGCGTTATTTCTATCTTGATGGACCTGGCGGATCAGGAAAAACATATTTGTACAATTTATTAATGAGTTCAGTACGAGCACAAGGAAAAATAGCAATGGCGTTTGCCACTACTGGAATTGCTGCACTTTTATTAGAAGGTGGAAGAACTGTTCATAGTGGATTTAAACTGCCAGTGCCTATTTTAGAAAATTCTGTGTCAGATATTCGCATGACATCCTTACAAGCAAAGAAATTGAAGAAATGTAAATTAATTATAATAGATGAGGCCACAATGATGTCATGCTATGCCCTCCAATGTATTGACCGTTTGCTTCGTGAAGTCATGGATAATATTTTTCCATTTGGTGGAAAGGTAATGTTGTTGGGTGGCGATTTTAGACAAACATTACCTGTTGTTGTACATGGCAATCGAACTGACATTATCGAAACATGTATAAAGTCAAGTACAGTATGGAAACATTTTACCCATCTTCAACTGCAACAAAATATGAGATCAGAAGGCCAAACTGATTTCAATGATTGGCTTATTAAAATTGGAGAAGGCAGAACAGAAAAAATACTACATTTACCTGACGACACTGTAGAGATCCCACCTCATATGATTTGTCAACAAGATATTATATCGGCTATATTTGAAGGGAGCATAAATAACGAAGAATATTCCGAGCTTGCCAACCAAGTCATACTGACGTGTAAAAATAAAGATGCATTAATCCTCAATAATAAAATCTTAAAAAAAATTTATGCACCACAAAGAAATTATCACAGTGCTGATTCTGTACTTGCTGATGACAATGAAAGTCAGGCTAACTTTTCGACTGAATTCATAAACTCTTTAACTCCTTCTGGAATGCCACCACATATTTTGCAGCTAAAGAAAGGTGCAATTATCATGTTACTGCGAAATATGAATCCCAAAAAAGGCCTATGCAATGGCACAAGATTAATTGTTCAACAATTAAAGGACCATTTTATAGATGCTGAAATTTTAACTGGGACCCATAGAGGAGAGAGAGTTTTCATACCAAGAATAGATTTAGCACCAAGTGAAAGTAGTCTCCCTTTTATACTTCAAAGAAGACAATTTCCCATTATTATGGCATTTGCCATGACCATTAATAAATCACAAGGTCAAACTTTCAAATCTGTGGGTATTTTCTTGGAAGAACCAGTTTTTGCACATGGTCAATTGTACGTTGCGTTGTCAAGGTGCAAAAATCCACAGGCTATTAAAGTTTACATTGAAAACAATGAAAGTCAAGGTGATTTATTAGAAGATGGACGTATTTTTACTAAAAACATTGTCTACTATGAAGTACTATAACTTTGAAGGATACTAATTAAAGATGCCAAGATTTTTTAAAAGCATTGCAAAATACATAACAATTGGTTGTTTAATTCAGTCATAATTAATGGAAGTCATGTTTATGAATGATTCGCCTCACAAAATACTTGCCTTGCATTGTTAGTAAAAATTATGTTAAAATGTTAAGTCACTATGTTAATGTTTCTAATGTTACACGTTTAAAAAATATATTTTCAAGTTATTTCATTCAACATATTACAAAGTGGATGTTAAGAGGTCAAGCACCTTTTAAGTCACAATGTAAATATTGTCTGTTATCTTAAGATTACTACCTACATTAATGTTTATCGCCAATTTATGTGCTCAGTAATAAATTAGTTTAATTACGTACGTTTTAAGAAGAGTTTGACTGTATGCCTTCCTCTACATTCAATGTATATTCAAGTTAACAATTATTGTGATAGAAATTGAATTTTAATACTGATTAATTTAAATGTCAATTGTTTTTACATTCAAATGTTAATACTTTCAATAAAAAATTACTTTACAAAATGTATTCACTATGTTCATGTTTATAATGTTCAAAATTATACCAATGTTTTGTCAACTTCTAAACTTACATAAAAAATAAAGTTCAAGTTTAAAAATATATACTTTGATGGTTATTGCTTACATATATTTTAAACTTCATCTTAAAATTTGCAACGTTTAAACAAGGCTTTTTACTTTTGGCTTTCCTATTCATTCAATGTATATTCAAGTTAACAATTCTTCAGATACTAATTACATTTTAAAAAACCATTACATCAACATTTTACAAAAATACACGTTCATATTAAAATACTTACAAGTGTCAAAAATATATGTTAATAACTAAACAACTTGACAAACATATACATAACATTGCCGTCATTTTTTGACGGGCAAGTCGCTAGTAAGATAATATTTAATAGTCAAGTTGTTAATGATGCATAGGAAGCATGGGTGTGCAATGCTGCCTCCTCCCCAATATAATCAAACATATATACATATATACAGTGGATATAAAAAGTCTACACACCCCTGTTAAAATGTCGGTTTCTGAGCTGTAAAAAAATTAGACAAAGATAAATCATTTCAGAACTTTTCCACCTTTAATGTGACCTATAAACTGTACAAATCAATTGAAAAACAAACTGAAATCTTTTAGGTAGAGGGAAGAAAAAATATAAAAATAAAATAATATGGTTGCATAAGTATGTACACCCTTAAGCTAATACTTTGTTGAAGCACCTTTTGATTTTATTACAGCACTGTCTTTTTGGGTATGAGTCTATCAGCATGGCACATTTTGACTTGGCAAGATTTGCCCACTCTTCTTTGCAAAAACACTCTAAATCTGTCAGATTGCGAGGGCATCTCCTGTGCACAGCCCTCTTCAGATCACCCCACAGATTTTCAATCTGATTCAGGTCTGGGCTCTGGCTGGGCCATTCCAAAACTTTAATCTTCTTCTGGTGAAGCCATTCCTATGTTGATTTGGATGTATGCTTTGGGTTGTTGTCATGCTGAAAGATGAAGTTCCTCTTCATGTTCAGCTTTCTAGCAGAAGCCTGAAGGTTTTGTGCCAATATTGACTGGTATTTGGAACTGTTCATAATTCCCTCTATCTTAACTAAGGACCCAGTTCCAGCTGAAGAAAAACAGCCCGAAAGCATGATGCTGCCACCACCATGCTTCACTGTGGGTATGGTGTTCTTTTGGTGATGTGCAGTGTTGTTTTTGATCCAAACATATCTTTTGGAATTGTGGCCAAAAAGTTCAACCTTGGTTTCATCAGAACATAACACCTTTCCCACATGCTTTTGTGAGACTTCAGATGTGTTTTTTCAAAATGTAGCCTGGCTTGGATGTTTTTCTTCGTAAGAAAAGGCTTTCATCTTGCCACTCTACCCCATAGCTCAGACATATGAAGAATACATGAGATTGTTGTCACATGTACCACACAGCCAGTACTTGCCAAATATTCCTGCAGCTCCTTTAATGTTGCTGTAGGCCTCTTGGTAGCCTCCCAGACCAGTTTTCTTCTCGTCTTTTCATCAACTTTGGAGGGAGCTCCAGTTCTTGGTAATGTCACTGTTGTGCCATATTTTCTCCACTTGATGATGGCTGTCTTCACTGTGTTCCATGGTATATCTAATGCCTTGGAAATTCTTTTGTACCCTTCTCCTGACTGATACCTTTTAACAATGAGATCCCTCTGATGCTTTGGAAGCTCTCTGTGGGCCATGGCTTTTGCTGTGGAATGCGACTAAGTAAATTTCAGGAAAGACCAACTAGAGCAGCTGAACATTATTTGGGGTTAATCAGAGGCACTTTAAATGATGGCAGGTGTATGCTGACTCCTATTTAACACGATTTGGAATGTGATTGCTTAATTCTGAACACAGCTACATCCCCAGTTATAAGAGGGTGTGCAGACTTATGCAACCACATTATTTTTCTTTTTTATTTCTTCCGTCCACCTAAAAGATTTCAGTTTGTTTTTCAATTGAGTTGTACAGCTTATAGGTCACATTAAAGGTGGAAAAAGTTCTGAAATGATTTATCTTTGTCTCATTTTTTTACAGCAAAGAAATCTGACATTTTAACAGGGGTTTGTAGACTTTTTATATCCACGGTATATATATATATATATATATATATATATATATATATATATATATATATATATATAGTAAACTTCCCTATTGCTGCAGCGCAGCTTTTTCTTTGTTTAAATTCTTTAGTATAATTAAATATTATATATATGTATATATATATATATATATATATATATATATATATACAGTATATATATATATATATATATATATATATATATATATATATATATATATACATATCAGATAAATTATATTATGATATATATATATATATATATATAGCGCAGCTTTTTCTTTGTTTAAATTCTTTAGTATAATTAAATATTATATATATGTATATATATATATATATATATATATATATATATACAGTATATATATATATATATATATATATATATATATATATATACATATCAGATAAATTATATTATGATATATATATATATATATATATATATATATATATATATAAAATAGATTATGGGTCAAAGATTTTATGGGAAAGACATACTTCTCCATAGAGCTGGAACTCTAATGGCCAAATCTGGTAATGCATGATTAAGTTTAATGTTGCTATTTTTTATGTTTTGTTCCCTATTGATTTAATCTGAGGGGGGGGGGGGGGGGTTCGTCCCATCAGTTCTCATTACTGATAGCAAATATAACCAAGCAAAAGATGTCTCCAAAGTTACTCTAATCATGAGGAGACATGACCAAATAATAATAACCTGTTCCTGGATTTATGATAATATGTATGCTGAATTACTGACAGGGAAAAAACACACAATGAAGGATAGTGGGACAAATTCATAAGGCCCACGAAGGGCTCCTCCTAAACTAGAAGACACAGCTACTGTATCTTGATGCCTCAAAAGCTTACTCGTATCCTACAGTGTGAACAACAATGTATCCAGCTACATGGCTCTTTGGAACAGGAAACGTGTATACAACAATTAGTACACTTCTTGTTAAGTATGTTGCAATTAGGATGAACTACTATTGCAAAGATTTTGTAGCTCTCTGATAGTATAATAACAATCTGTCCAGATTGTTAGAGATTTTATAAACATGTAAGTGTAACAAATGGAGTACTATTATGAGTTAAGTAATTGTCAGCTGTATAGGATCTCTCTTTGTATTAGCTATTATTTAATAAATAGACTATGCACAGCATCTACAATCTTTTCAAAGGGAACTATAAAATACAGATTATTTCGTTCAGTACATCACACTAAATTTAGAATATTCTAAACCAACAAAATGGAGATAAAATATAACCTTTATTTATCTAATCTAAAATTGATATTCAAACCAACATTGGTAGACTTAAATATAGTCAGGTATTCTTTCCTCAAAAAACTTTCTCCTCTGGCACTTTCCAGATGCAGTCCAAATCTGGCTTCCACCTCTTTAATATTTAATTCCCTATGAATTCCCGGGACATTTTTGTGCTCAACTTAAAACCAATTTGATGTCAGAGTACTGTAGTATTAGTGACTTCCCAACCATAATATCACGCCCCCTGAGCACTGTTATTTGATGTAACAAAAAACATACCATTAAAGCCACCAAGTATTAAATCTATATCGACTAATCCCTTTAGTAGTTTATATTGATGGTTTAATATACAAGCAGGTATATTGTGGGTAAATCAGATTGCAGTAATTCATGACACAATTAATATTTAGACGGGGTCTATAAACCTACTCCCTTGTCATTAGTATGAGAAAAATTCCTAAAATTCCCAAAACACTTTTGTTTGTACAGCGTTAGTACAGCTATGTATTAGCAGTCTTGTGTTGTGTTGAATACAAAGGTGACTAAGCTAGCTAAGCTGGCTAAGCATACTAGCTAACAACAGTCTTGAGTTGTGCCATATCAAGGGCTAACTGCAAGAATTTTAGCTAACCTGACAAACTACCAAACAGTTACAAAAATAGTTTCTATATTGGCTGACTCTGGGAACCTGCACACATACTCTCTCTCTGACATCTAAAAACCTGATGCTCATTTCTTCGGTCAGAGCCGACGTCATAAATGTGACAGTACTTTAATGAAAAAAATATAAATAAAAGTCTGGAACAAAACTAAAGGTGCTATCTAAAGATCGAAGGAAGGAAGGGCCCAGTTTAAAGCTTGAGGGTACTGCTGTTTAAAAGAGGCATATAAAAGAGCAATACAATATATATAATGGGAGAGTTATAATTATTTGCAATTAATAAAAAATGGGATTTAATGGGCATTACCGAAACATGGTGGGATGAATCTCATGACTGGACTGTTAATCTGGATGGTTATAACCTATTTAGGAAAGAGAAGGGCAATGGTAAAAGAGGAGGAGGTATTTGTCTGTATGTTAAGCCTGAATTTAAGCCTATAGTCAGAGAAGATATTTATGCTGGAACTAGAGGTAATGTAGAATGTTTGTGGGTAGAGTTAAATAGTGGACCAGCAAATTCTAAAAGAATATTAGTTGAAGTATGCTATAAACCTCCAAATATAGCTGAAAGTGAGGAAATACAATTATTGTTACAGATTGGAAATGCAGCTAAGCATGGGCAAGTTCTAATAATAAGAGACTTTAATTACCCTGAAATAAACTGGATAAATGAGACCAGCAGTTCAGCTAAGGGGAGCAGGTTCTTAAGAACACCCAGGGATCATTATCTGGCCCAGGTTATATAAGAACCTACTAGAAATTAGGCTATCTTGGATTTAGTCATCACAAATAATATTTATATAGTATCAAATGTTAAAATAGGGCAACCTTTGTGAAACAGTGATCACAACAGTCTCATTTGAGCTTGAATTAAAAAAAAAACATAACTGTAAGGGGCCAACAAAAGTCTTGATTTTAAAAGGGAATATTTTAGCGGTCTAAGGGTAGCAATACAAAGTATAGACTGCGACAGAGAACTGTCAGGTAAAAATACTGAACATAAATGGACAACGTTCAAATCATTACTAAATATACATACTTATCACCACATACAATGTGGAAATAAAAGTAAATCACCACCCATGTGGCTTAATAATGACTTAAAGATCAAGACACAGAGTAAAAAACAGGCATTACAATTATACAAACCAGAGGGGACAGAGACTGCTTTACGTGAGTACAAGGAAATCAACAAGGCTTGCAAAAGGGCTATTAGACTGGCTAAAATACAAAATTAAGTTAGTTGCAAAGGAGAGTAAGACTAACTCTAAATTATTTCTTAAATATATTAATGGGAAGAAGGCCAGGAAGGAAGCTATAGGAACATTACAATGTGACACAGGCCGTCTGACAATTAGTGACCAGGAAAAGGCATATTCAAGGAAGGTACTAGTGGTTGGGACACTGCAACAAAATTGGGCTACACTACCTTCACCAAATAATTGGTTAACACAGGAAGAAATCCAAAAGAGGTTGGAAAAAAATAAATATTAATGAAGCCCCAGGTCCTAATGGAATACATCCAAGGGTACTGAGGGAGCTGGGTTCTGTAATAGCCAAACTATTATCTCTAATTTATCAAGATTCACTCAACACGGGGATGACTGAAGAAAAGCAGAGATGATACAAATATTTAAGAAGGGAGCAAGAGCAAATCCGGGGAATTATAGACCGACGAGCCTCACTTCTGTAGTGGGAAAGCTTTTAGAAGGGTTAATAAGGGATAATATACAATAATATGTCTATTTGAACAGGATTATAAGTAGGAGTCAACATGGATTTATGAGGGATATGTCACGTCAAACAAATCTAATTAGTTTCTATGAGGAGGTTAGTAGGAACTTAGATCAAGCCAACTCAGCGGATGTAGTCTTTTTGGATTTTGCAAAGGCTTTTGATACAGTGCCACATGGGAGACTATTGTGCAAACTAAGGGATACAGGAATTGCAGTAAATATCTGCTCATGGATTGATAGCTCGCTAAAATACAAGAAGCAAAGGGTTGGAACATACTCAAATTGGACTAATGTGGTAAGTGGGATTCCTCAGGGTTCAGTATTAGGTCCTCTCCTTTTTAACATATTTATTAATGACTTTGAGGTGGGACTGGAAAGTAGTGTCTCCATTTTTGCTGATGACACGAAGTTGTGCAAGGTAATTAAATCAGATAATGATAATGATGTACTTTCTCTCCAAGGGGATTTACACAAATTAGAGGTATCTAAATGGCAGATGATATTTAATATGAATAAATGTAAAGTTAAGCATCTGGGAAGGAAAAATAGCCATGCAACGTATAATCTTAATGGAGCAAATCTAGGGGTATCTGATATTGAAAGGGATTTGGGAGTACTTGTGGACAACCACCTAGGTAACAGTGCTCAAAGCCAAACAGCAACTGCAAAGACAAATAAAATAATAGCATGTATTAAGAAGAGTATAGAAGCAAGGGAAGCAAATATAATTCTGCCACTATACAAATCCCTAGTACGCCCTCATTTGGAATATGGAGTACAATTTTGGGCACCACTTCATAAAAAGGACATTTTAGAGCTGGAAAAGGGAAGGGCTACAAAACTAATAAGGGGAATGAAATTATGTCGTGGTATTTATAGTAAATGATATTTGAAATAGTCAATTTAACTTATTGTCCGAGTCTAACGTCAATTTATAGGAAAATATAGCTTTTAAACAAAACAGCGTTTATTATCAGATAACACAATTGAATTCTAAAGTAATAAAAAAAAAAAAATTCTAAACACTACTATATGATTTTCAGATGTCAATAACCCAATTAAGTCTATTGCAATATAAATACGATAAAATGTTAATAAAACAAGAAAAACCTAACTTCTTTATCAACAAAATCTTCTAGGGTAATAGAAAATAACAATAAATTACTATAATCAATATTCCTTATTTTAGCTATTTATAATAAACACGAGAATCAATCTTATTAATATAGTAAGTCACAATAATATTGTTGGCAGAATATATAATATACCCCAATAGACCTATATAACTAATAATGGGGTGATGCTATAATAATAACCATATATTGAAATACAGAAATACTATGGGAACAAAGGAAAATATATCACAATTTGAATAATACCTACAGTAGATATATTGGTGGCTTCTGTGATATAATTGATTTAGTGGAAAATTAAGATCAATTTATCTATTATATCACAGAAGTTTGAAATTAAATCTATACATTACCAGATACCAGAATCAACCCAATATCACGTAGAGTCAGCCTGGATAATCCCAAATCAATTATTATATGAAAATTAAATATATTAGGAATCAAAAATAGGTCCTCTCTTTCTCAATGTCTTGCATGTGTGTCCGCCTCCCTCTTTCTCTGTTTTTTCTTTCCTCTGTTTTTTTTTCTTCTTTGTCCTAGGCCTATTTTGAATACCCATTCTTATCTAGATCTTCACGTTGATCACATCCTGGAATTATTTCTCACTATTGTGCTAAGTGGGGATACATGAATATCAAATGCACAGTCATACAAATATTGTCAGTATCAGAGCCAAATGGTGGATTCCTCGTCTCCAATTTGAGGTGTTACTATTTCAAGGCATTTGAGGATCAAAAGAACCTAGTAGGAATACTAATGACTAGCCTTTTGGTGGTTTCACTGTTTACATTCTCATTACAATGTAGACATTTAGTGAAGCTCAGAAAAATGGAATATGTGTATAAAATTAAAAACTCAAAATAAAATGATGATGTGCAATATAGGTATAACATAACACATAGATATGAAAAGTTTAAGATATTTCCTATCCGATGACATCAAACACCGTTATGTTTGAGGAATTTCTATATGTGTATTAATTAAAATAAGAGGATATATTTAATCAGAAATATATAATGAAATGGTATATATATATAGGAGTATGCTCATTTATATATTTAATAGGTAAAAACCCTAACAAATCCCCCTTTCTGGAATAATGTCTCCCCATTAGGTAGGTTACATTATTACAGTAGCAATATGTGTAATTAAATAGATAAATATTCGGTTGTCTAAACATATTTCTTTACCTATGCATCATTTCTATTGGGGTATATTTTCTGACCTCATTGCTTACATGTACCAATTATATGGATGATCCAGAGGAAGGCAAACATAAAACCCAATAGTCTTAATTGGGAAAAATGAATTCCTTCCTGACGCCAAATATTGGCGATCGGATTCCTCCCTGGATCAATACTCCCTCCATGATTAAGCAGGATAACCCTGAATGTCCTTTTATTTAAAAGAGATGCAGTCCTGATTCATCATCTATTATTATCTTCCTGATAATCACTTCAATGGTTATGATTCGGGAAATGTTCTGACCGTTGATAACAGGAGTTATGTGAGTTTATGAAGTTTTCCTTAGTTGTTTCTACGTCTTCTTCACAGTGGCCTATGAACAGGCAATGTGGTCACGATACCACGTTTGAGTCTTTTCCACCCTGATGTGGAATATTCTGAATTGTCTTTTAATCATCCTCTGTGGATCGACACTGATGAAGTTTTTCGGCGACGTTATTCTCCTCCTGGGTTAGGATGAATCTTGGAGCCTCTTGGATAAAGACGCCTGAGGAAGGACCGTGCCACGATAGCTTCCGTCTGAACTTGTTGGCGTTTGGATCATCATTACCCTGATACGAGCGGCCTTTTCTTTTATCAATTTGGATACTCTCTCTTTTGGCTAATATGCTTAACCGAAATAAAAGTGGTTTTAATAATACATTCCTAACATGATGGATTAGGTAGATAGATGAAGAGACAGAAGATTTTTTTTTTATTTTTTATTTTTTTTTACGCGAAAAGCATTTCACAAATCACGGTTCATCTGGGCAAGTATTTTCAATGATTCTTAACTGAGATCTAGGATGACAGGTTCTCATTTGGTTAATATGGACCCATTTTTCTACCATTTCACCATCTTTTGGGATCTGAATCTTATACACGACGGGTGAAATTTTATCTATAATGGTATAAGGTCCTTTCCATGAGGGTAAAAACTTTTTCTCTTTTGCCTGATTACGTAGGAAGTTATATAGATAAACTTGATCTGTGATCTCATATTCTTTCTTAGATGTTTTCAGATCGTAATATGTTTTAGTGCTTTCTGCAGATTTCTCTAGATTTTTCTGGGCAAATGCAAAAGCCTGTTGTAAATGCTTCCTCAAGTTCTCAATATACTGATGGGTCGTGGCGGCATTTACCAAGTTATGGTCTTGGGTTCTATAGATAAGGTGTTGTGGGAGTACCATACGTCTCCCAGTCATTAATTCAAAAGGGGACACTTTAGTAGCAGTACTAGGGGTAGATCTTATCGCCATTAAAACTAAGGGTAATTTTATGTCCTAGTACTTACCTGATTCCTTGACATATTTCTTTAGGATACTTACAATAGATTGGTTGTACCGTACTACCCCACCACTAGAAGCGGCGCGGTAAGCAATATGTAATTTACGTTTAACACCTAGGATTCTCCACATACGGCTCATCACCTCACTGGTGAAGTGACTTCCTCTATCTGACTCAATTCGTTGCGGTAGGCCAAAACGAGAAAACACATGGTTAATCAACAAAATTGCGGCAGTCTCCGCTTTACAGTTTGTCGCCGGAAGGCATTTTACCCATTTGGTGAATAGACATGTTACGGTTAACATATACTTATAACCCCTGGAAGAGGTAGTTACTGGGCCAATAAAGTCAATCTGTATGTCTGACCATGGCATGGACATCCCCCTGAAGAGGAGCCCTATGGGTAGGTGAATGGGGTTGAAACTGGGGACATACTAAACATCCTTGACAGTAAATTTTTACATCCATCAACATGTGTGGCCAATATGCAAAATCACGAAGTATCTCATATGTAATCTTTTCACCTCTGTGGCCTGATGTTGGTGCATCATGAGCATGTTGTAGCATTAGACCTCGATAAGCAGTAGGAACTACCCATTGATGTATACCATTCTCAGATGTGCGGATAAGTAAACCATCTAAGATGTTAAACTGGGATCTTGACTTAATTAGAATCCAGAAATCTTCCTTATCTGACACATCTATTTTTTCCAGAGGATACTGTATTGGATCCTGTATATGGTTATAAAATGGGCCTATGATAGGATCTTCTTTTTGACCAAGTTAGGAGTATCATGGGACCTCTGTACTGTGGGGAGTTCTGTATCTTTCTGGGATTGCTGTCTAGTGATAGCCTGAATTTGCAATGGACCCATAAGGTGGTCCATTTCAATTTATTCCCCCTCTAGGGCACCTTGCTTTGCTAGTTTATCAGCAAGATCATTTCCGTCTTTATCCTGACCCTTTACTTTGGAATGTCCTTTTGTTTTCTTCCAGTATATAGTCAGTTCATGAGAATTTACCATTTCATCAATGGCATGTATTAACTTACCATGTTTTATCGGTTTCTTTCGGACATTAGTCATATTATTTCGTTTCCATACTGGTAAATATTCAACAAAACTATTTCGGGCATATTCTGAATCAGTAATGATTACAAAGTCCTTAATGTTATGCTCTATTGCGGTGTAAACAGCATAATATATAGCCATCAATTCTGCTACCTGACTACTCTTGGGTCCTATTTTACATCCTTTTGGAGGAGCAGGAAAATTATCTATCCATACATTACCAATTCCCGCAACTAGCTTATTATCTGTATCTACTTTTACGTTATAGGCACATCCATCTACATAAACTGTGGGTAAGGATTTACAAAATACCTCTTCGTATATTTTATGAGGTGACAATTTATATTCCTCCAGAAGGTCTATATGAGGATCATCATCCTTAAAGGGGTCTGCGGCAGTACAATCATGTAAATCCGCTAATCCTTGGGCAACTAGATTCTTTTTATTTTGGGCATATCTTATCTCTAAAGGCCATCCTTGTAAGGATAAGGTCCAAGCAGTTATGCGGCTATTTGATAGATTACCAGATCTAATTTTATTGCTCTGAATATATTGTAATGGTTGGTGTGCCGTTTCCACTATTATTTTCTCACCTTGTATGAAATTTCGAAAATGTTGTAGTGCCCATACTGTAGCAAATAGAGCCTTCTCACAATCATTAAATTTTACCTCTACAGGTGATAGTGTTTTACTCGCACAAGAGATAATCTTGTTATGTTGGTCATATTTCTAACACAGCACTTAAACAATTATCAGTATAACCGGTTTCTAAGAAGAAGGGCTTACCTCGTTCTGGATACGCTAGGCAAGGGGCCTGACTTAGTTTCTGTTTTAACTCATTTACAGCTTGGTTCTGAATCTCACCCCATTTCCATGGCTCACCTTTCTTTAACAATTGTATGAGGGGTCCTGTTATTTCGGCATAATTCTCAATAAATTTACGAGAATAATTGGTGATACCCAGGAATGATCTCAATTCTTTTGTAGTTGTAGGCATTTTAGTTTTAAGTAGGGCCTCTACCTTCTTTTTCTGTGGATTTACACCATCAGGAGTTATCTCATGACCTAAAAAGTTAACCACTGAGCCTTTTGGAGAGATATTTTAACTCCTGCGTGCTTTAATTGGTCCAAAACATGTTCAATTTCTGCGATATGTTTATCAAATTCGCAACTTTTAATCAAGATGTCATCTACATAGGTTAATGTCCCTCGCTCTTGAGCATCAGGCATTGCCTTGTGCAAGAAGATGGCAAACTCATTCCCTGAATTTATAAATCCAAATGGAGTTCTAGTCCATGTAAATTGTTGATTACCAAATGTAAATGCTAATTTATGTTGGTCCTCCTCATTGACTTTAATAGTCCAATAACCTTGGGCACAATCTAGTGTCGTAAATAATTTTGACCCTTGGACTTGTGCTAAACACTGGTCTATATATGGGACAGGCCAAGCCGACATATGGACTCTCTTATTTAATTGCCTCAAATCAGCGCATAAGCGCCATGTCCCATTTGGCTTCAAAATACCTAGAACAGGATTATTATAAGAACTATGTACAGGACGTATAATTCCCCTTGATTCTAGATTCTTTATAATATCGGCTAATGATTCATAAGAGGCGAGGGGTAGTCTATATTGCTTAACAAATATAGGTGGCATACTGGGATCAGTTTTAATTTTAGTGACATGTAGATCCATCAGGCCACAATCATATGAGTCTTTAGAAAATACACCTTGGTAATTCATAACCACTTGTCTTAATTTTTGCCGTTCAGTATCATTAGAGCACCCATCGGCTAAAATTATCTGTTCTTCAACTCTTTCTTTAAACCCAGGGAATACCTCAGGTTGACTAATTTCATAGGCTTCCTCTAGTTGTGTAGATAGGTCAGTGGTAATGGAGTTTATCTGTATCTTATCGACCAAATTCTCTTCATACTCTTGTTCATCTATATTTTGATTAAAAATTAGCTCGTCATCTGTTATTTCACACTGTCCTTCCATGGAACTGAAGGGATAAATAGATTGAACAGTAAATAATTCTTCTGGTTGAGTATCGGAACATTGGTCAATCATTTTATCATTACTCATATATTCCTCTGGTATCAAACCAATAACTGAATTGGTAAATTCAGAGGTTAAATATTCTGCATCAATGGCCATTCCTACTATGGATCCCTTCTCCATATGTATTGGATGGGAAGCTATGTTATTTACTAGGATGACAAAAGGTAATTGTGTCACAGCAATTAAAGGAGTGTGGGTGGTGTTAAGGCCTTTTCGTTGGGTTTGATAGCTAAGATTAACATAAGCATCTTTGCCTTGAATCATCTATCCTCGTTTTACTTGCAAGGGTAGAGGGAATTGGGCTACTCCTTCTGGTATAGTGACAGTTCGTTCCATCTGTATGGTTATCGCATAAGGCATCTGTTGGGCATATTTCAAGGCTTCTGAGTCATTACTGAAATCTAATGGTGACTCATTCAACCGAGACCATAGAACGTTATGGATTAAATCAATTTGAAAAGTAAACCCATGTAACAAATCATTACCAATATATATTGGATATTGGGAATCCTCGATCACCTGGAACAAGTGCACAACCTTTTTATCTCCTATCGAAAGGGGTATTAAACATCTTGCTATAATAGGATGGGTTGAGGTTTCATGATCTATTTTATATATGTATTGGTCATATGGTTGGGAATTATGAATTAATCTTGGATTCTTTATTCGTTTTAATAGATTTTCATTAATGTAACTATGTTCATAGTTTAAGGCTATTTTGGCTTGTTTAGGATATCTCATACCTATAATATTTATGGGGATAACTAAACCCTTATCTCTTATTTCTATGTTAGCCATAATTTTGGAATGTCTAGTTATTTCAAAAGGTTTAGAGGTTTTCCTATTTAGTGAAATAGTTAGGACATTTCCTTCTACATGAGTGTTATCTATGTGGGCCTGATTAATTTGTATTACATTTTCATCATTTATTTGTTCTTCAGAAATGTCATGGCATTGTATTATCGTCATTTCAGGTGTTTGATTATTTTGAAAATGAATTTCCACCGAATTTTCTTTTGTTTCTATTACATGACAATTTCTCGGCATATTGGATTGTTTAACCTTTTCATAGTTTATGGGAAAGCTAACTTGTGACCATATTACTCCATCTATACAGTCTATTATTGGACTTAATCGCCTCAGTAGATCTGTCCCAATTAAAAATTGAGACTCAGGAACATCTACCACTATCACTGGATGTTTTACCTGTTTATTTCCTATTTTAATACTCAACCATACACTACCTTTGGTCTTTATGGTAATTCCATCAAAATTCTTTACAATTCCGATGAATGATTTTAGAATAGTTTTCTTATTAGATCTACGTTCTATTTCTTGATACATATCTTGGGAAAGAACAGTTACTTGGGAGCCTGTGTCTATTAACCCTTTAATGTCCATGGAGTCTACATCTTGTAAGCTAACAGGAAATATAGTATCTTCCCTGACATTCCTCCATCTCACATAGGAAATGGGAATGTTTTAACATATCTGACTTCTTCCATTGTTCGTTCTTATTTAGAGAGTCAGACTGGGGGGTATTATTTAACCAATTTATGGTAATTTCGGGGGGGGGGTTATTGGTCAGGTCAGGTATATCTTCAATTTTACCTATATTATATTGTTTATTATCTTGACTAATTATTAACCCTGTTTCAATGATTTGTGGCTTGGTCAGTGATGCATCCTGTAAACAAAAAGGTTTAACCTGTATATTGTTCATACCGCTCCCCCTGACTTTATTGATACCTCCTTCTTGCTGTGTGGGAGTTCCTGTGTACAAAGAAAACTTAGGGACAGAAGGAAGAAACATCTTATTATCATTTGTTTCAGGATTATCCATTACAGTTTTGCAAACGCCATTCAGTCACTGGTTTTGGTTTTCAGAATTTTGCCCCCTTTGGACTGGCTGGGCTCTCAGCGTTTGATTTCCCGGCATATTCATTTCTGCCATGAGGGCAGTCATTTGTTGGGTCAGTAATTTAACTTGTTGCTCTAGGTTAGAGTTTTGTTCTACATTTTGGTTATACCTATTCGTAACTCCTTGGCTTTCTGAATTTTCTGAAGTACTGGACCTTGGAGAGCTCAATCTTCTTTCTACATTGGGGTTTTTAGGTTGCCACCAATAATCTCTAATAGGATTATTTCCTTTGTAATTTGGGTTTACATAAAAAGATGTATTATTCCTATTTTGGGGCCTTTCAGGGGTAACTTTTATAAGTCTAGGTTTGGGTGGTATGTATTTTGGTTTATTTTGACTTTTAACCACATCAGCATAGGATTTAGTATTTGTTTCAAAAGGTAGTTCTGGTTGGATAGAGATTTCAGCTATTTTATGGATTTGGCCCTTTTCTTTACGTTTAAAACTATTTTCCTCATCCTGTTGAATCTCATATATCTTGGAACATTCGTTTACCAACCAGCTGAGTGGTTTAGAGTCATCATAATCTCTGATCATATTTCTTTTCATAAATGATGGTAAGGCATGAAAATATATCCTCTTGAACTCTGCGGATTCTATATCTGCTCTTTTATCTGTCTGACGATATGCATGTTTTAATGTGACTAAAAATTATTTTGGACTTTCGTCAGGCTGGCATTTGAGATTGTGTAAGGCCCCTAAAGCTGCTTGGGGGTTACGAAATTCAGAAAAGTACCTCCTCACCTCTGCTCTGTATTGATCCCAATCAGTTATATCGCTATCTTGAAGGGAAGTAAAGAATGATGTATATGAATTATCAAAAGACCAAGGGAGATATGATATCTTTGCATGAGATCCCCGTACATTTAATTCAAGCATGATTCTCTCCACAGTATCTAGGTGATCCTCAATGGATAATTTAGATCCTTTAGTGTAGGGCTTTACCAATTTTCTGATAGCCTGCGCTGTCTCATGGAAAGATAATTTCTTATTATGAGTATCCCTTGAGGGGATGAATCAAACTCCTCATCAAAATCTCTAGGCTGCCTGGCAATCGTTATGTCTGGTACATGATTTTGGGCCTTATCTAGATCTGCTTTTAACCTGCCAATATCCTGCTGGTAATTTTTAATCTCCTTTTGGGCATTATCAAGTAAATTTTGAATCTTTCTAGCTTCCTGGTAATTTTCAGCTTCTCTTATTGTTCTCTTAGTTATTTCATTAGTAAGGGTGGTAAGTTTATCTTCTAAACTTGATTTTTCTCTTTTTAACTCCTCACAGTCTTGTAAGTTTTTTTGAGACAGTCCCTCAGCCTGATATACTTTTTGAGCTAAATGATCACATTGCCCAGACAACTCTTCAATTTGGTTAGTTTTTCTATCTCTGTCTTCAGATAACTCATCCCATTTTATTTGAAAATCCCCTAATTTCCTCATTAATTTATCACACATTGCTGTTAATCCCTCATATCCTTGTAATCTTGCCTTATCATCTTCTAATTCCTTTTCTAACTCACCCAGTTTAACTACTTGATGTTCTGACATTTTTATCCTACCTTCGTGTAAGTCTCTCAAATGGTTGCATGCCTCAGATATCTCATTAATTGTCTTATTTAAACCAGTTATGACCACCTCCTTTTCAATAGTCTGGCCTTTCCAGTATCTGGCGACTTCCATCCAGCTAATCGCTACACGGGCAAGATTCTTTTTACGTTCAAAGTTATCCTGAACTGCATTTATGACACCATTAATATTTGGTAATAATTCTGTCTCCTGACTCCAATTGTCTATGGCATTTCCATCAATTATCGGTTTGATGTTAATAAAATATTCTGACAATCTTAATGGGTATTCACACAGAGGATACACATTGCTTATTAAACTTTTGATCAATGTTTCACATCCCATTGCATCTAGTTTCAATATCTTATCCAATGACAACACCCCTGTCCTTTCTGAACTGGATCGGCCTTCTGCCATTTTGTTTTTATTTTAATAAATGCTGTTATATTAAAAAGTTTTAAATTGATAAATATCAATTCACTTATCTATAAAGACGTTATCTTAAGCAGTGCCTCCAAATTATGTCGTGGTATTTATAGTAAATGATATTTGAAATAGTCAATTTAACTTATTGTCCGAGTCTAACGTCAATTTATAGGAAAATATAGCTTTTAAACAAAACAGCGTTTATTATCAGATAACACAATCGAATTCTAAAGTAAAAAAAAAAAAAAATTCTAAACACTACTATATGATTTTCAGATGTCAATAACCCAATTAAGTCTATTGCAATATAAATACGATAAAATGTTAATAAAACAAGAAAAACCTAACTTCTTTATCAACAAAATCTTCTAGGGTAATAGAAAATAACAATAAATTACTATAATCAATATTCCTTATTTTAGCTATTTATAATAAACACGAGAATCAATCTTATTAATATAGTAAGTCACAATAATATTGTTGGCAGAATATATAATATACCCCAATAGACCTATATAACTAATAATGGGGTGATGCTATAATAATAACCATATATTGAAATACAGAAATACAAAGGAAATATATCACAATTTGAATAATACCTACAGTAGATATATTGGTGGCTTCTGTGATATAATTGATTTAGTGGAAAATTAAGATCAATTTATCTATTATATCACAGAAGTTTGAAATTAAATCTATACATTACCAGATACCAGAATCAACCCAATATCACGTAGAGTCAGCCTGGATAATCCCAAATCGATTATTATATGAAAATTAAATATATTAGGAATCAAAAATAGGTCCTCTCTTTCTCAATGTCTTGCATGTGTGTCCGCCTCCCTCTCTTTCTCTGTTTTTTCTTTCCTCTCTTTTTTTTTTTTTTCTTTATCCTAGGCCTATTTTAAATACCCATTCTTATCTAGATCTTCACGTTGATCACATCCTGGAATTATTTCTCACTATTGTGCTAAGTGGGGATACATGAATATCAAATGCACAGTCAAACAAATATTGTCAGTATCAGAGCTAAATGGTGGATTCCTCGTCTCCAATTTGAGGTGTTACTATTTCAAGGCATTTGAGGATCAAAAGAACCTAGTATGAATACTAATGACTAGCCTTTTGGTGGTTTCACTGTTTACATTCTGATTACAATGTAGACATTTAGTGAAGCTCAGAAAAATGCAATATGTGTATAAAATTAAAAACTCAAAATAAAATGATGATATGCAATATAGGTATAACATAACACATAGATATGAAAAGTTTAAGATATTTCCTATCCGATGACATCAAACACCGTTATGTTTGAGGAATTTCTATATGTGTATTAATTAAAATATTAAGAGGATATATTTAATCAGAAATATATAATGAAATGGTATATATATATAGGAGTATGCTCATTTATATATTTAATAGGTAAAAACCCTGACAGAATGGAGGGGCTCAGTTATGAAGAAACCAAACTAAACTTATTTACTCTAGAAAAAAGGCCTCTAAGAGGAGATATGATTACCTTATATAAAAACATCCAGTGTCAGTATAAAGATTTGTCAAGTGAGCTTTTTGTGCCAAGAGGTTTTCAACTGACAAGAGAACATCCCTAGAGGTTAGAAGTAAAAAGATTCCACCTTAAAGAAAGAAAAGGGTTCTTCACAGTAAGGATGTTTAATCTGTTGAATTCTCTACCAGGTGGTGACAGTGGATTCAATAGATAACTTTAAAAGGGGACTGGATTTATTTCTAATTAAAAAGAGCATTTAGGGTTAAAAAAAAAAAAATTCCCTTTGAGACAATTGGCTAAGTTTCACTTGGAGTTTTTTTCTATTTGCCCTCCTCTGTATCCATGAATTAATAAATAATTAATAATTACTTAACAAATAATTAACAACTAATTCACATACAGTATTGCAGATCAGAGGAGATCTTAAAAGGTTGAACTTGATGGACTGAAATTATTTTTTCAACCTCAATTACTATGCAACTATGTAATATTAGCAGATCGTGAGGAATTGCTAAATAAAGGTGATATGACTGGAAGATTAATGTGTAAGATCTATATTCGCATTCGGTTAAAATTGACGTCCTCTTAAAAAGATTATCCATAAATATTGGGATATCATATACTCGGACGATGATCTTACAGGTTTAATACAAGAATAAGTGGTAGTTTAGTGAGAAGGCACTATCAAAGAGTACAAAAGGGCCATCCAATGTGGCTAAAGCTAGTCTGTTACCATTGTAGCCATTGCAATGAATATAGATTTGTGACCCCAAAAAACTATATCAACATCTGATCACAGGTGAATAATTGTTCATCAGTTGGGGCAGTATATGTTATCACATGTTTGTGTAAAAAGAGCTATGTGGGAAAGACATTCAGGCAATTTAGACACTACATATGGAAACACCTATACAGTGTGGAGAAATGCTATTACACCCCTAACGCATGACACATCACAGCATATCAGGATAAAGATACCACAAGCCTGTCTTTTTGTGCCATAGATGGCATCAAAGCAGGACCAATACAAGGTGACATAGATGCTGAAATATAAATGCAACAGGATTTACCGCCTGCAAGCCAAAACAACCCAAGGTCTAAACGAGGGGTTTTCTTGCACTGCATATATTGATAAGTGAGCATTACCTTGTCAGCAATGACACTTGAAGTAAGATCAAAGGTATAATATTAACAACACTGCAATGTTCATGCCAATTGATAATCAATTTATTCGGCAACAGTTACATTGAGAATAAGTAATTATAAATTGTAATAAGTAATCATAATTATACTTGGGCATTAAAAATTACTCTTACACTTATTCTCAATTTTTACCTACATTTGGATCTTATTTGTAGTCTGATTGACTCATGAAAAAAATGTAAATGTTTTTAATTAAATTAGAATCCTCATACTTCCATTCTGTATTTGGATATTAAAGACTTAATATGTATTAAGATCTACCTACCTACCTGGAGCCAGAACAATCTATCAATGATTAATAAATGGTTTTGAGTAAATTAGATTTTCTCTTCAGAAGTAGACGGACAAAGAAATAACTAAATAATTAGGACACATTACAAAGAAACAATCACTCATGAATGAATGATATTATATTGATTATGCAGGTCACAGCTACATTGTTTTAGATTTATTGGCACCTTTCATTAATCCTAACATCAATCACTTATGGGCAGACTTGTAGATAAGATACTTTTTAATTGTGTCTATATTTATTTAACATCTATAGGGGAAGCGTCCAATGAATGTATAATTTCTAATAAAAGATAGGAATGGATGCTTATAGAAAGTTTAATTAACATTCTTTAATTAAACAAGTCATCTGGGTTTTAGTGGAGCTTATAAAGAGGTATGCTATATGATAACTAGTTAATAAATGTAAAGGTCTACGGCATAATTTAAAACTGACACCACCACACGGTCTGTTTCCCTTTTTTGGGCTAGCATAACAAAGCCTGGGCACTTTTACTCTGACGCCCCCATTAAATTCAAAGCCCGTAGCAGCATCGGCACACTTGCAAAGGCTGCCGGCCTGAAATTCGGCTGCGTTACAGAGCTATTAAATTGAATCAAGACCCATAAACCCTTTCCACACACGCAAGCTGTAAAGGGGTTGACGAGCCACGATCGGCTGTCACTATGCAATTGCTGTATAACGTAGTGCGACACAGGCCTCTCAGTCAAAAGAAAGAGGTCTATCCGAAGATGATTGACAGAGGGAGATTATAAATTTGCATGCCCATGCGTTGACTGTGTTGTATTTTCTTTTAAAGTAGCATGCAGGTCCCGGAGTTGGTGGTTTTGGATAGTAAGAGAGAGAGCAGAAGTTATTTCAGAGCAGTAATTTAATATTTTACATTTAATCCGTGATTACACATATTTACAGACTACACACATTTGCAATACACATAATTTATAGAACACATAGAGACATATAGAGGCAGGTCACCTCGTACACCCCCATCCCCAGCACCCCATCCCCCATCAGTTATTAATTACACATAATAAACACATTTTTCTTTTCCTTCATGTATCAACAGTTACACTTATTTTTATTTATTGTTATATTCTTTTTGGGATTGAGATGGAGGGAGGAGAGAGGAGGGGAGAGGAGTGGAGAGGTGGGGAGGAGTAGAAGATGAAAGGCGAGGAGGAGAGAGAGGAGAGAGAGGTGGCCATGGGGAATAGTGGTGGGGAGGAGAACAGGAGTGGTGGGGAGGAGAGGTGGAGGAGCAGGTGGAGGAGGTTGTGAGTGTAGAGGAGGAGGTTGGTGGTGGCAGGGTGGCCTGAGCACAAGGTACACGTAGGAGAGGGATAGAGGTGAAGGGGCCTCAGAAACAGGTCAGGGAGATGAGGATCCCTATCCATAGTCGGGAGGGCAAGAGGCTAAGGGCAAGCTCAGTGCCCACAATTATACGCACCGGGAGAATGTGGTCCTCCTCTGTGCTATCCGTGGCCGCCCATGGCCTAGGGCTCAGGCATGGAAGGAGGTAGTGGCTGATGTTACAGCGGTACGCACAGCGCCAAGGGATGTGATGTCAGTCAAGCACCAGTTTGACAACATCAGGGCCAAGGTGAGGAGGACAATGGCCAAGGAGGACAAGAACCAGACTGTGAACTATAATGAGTGGGAGAGGTTCGCCAAGACTCCATGTCTTTGAATATCACATACACCAACCAACGTGCCACACATGATGACCAACAAGGACACTGACTTGTCAGCTCCATGGAATTAACAAGGGATAGGTGGATGTGTCATTAAATCCAGGAAGCTGACAAACCACATTCATTCCTGGGCACAACAGCAATCAAGCAATAGACAGTACATTTATTGGTGTTCTCAGCCTATACAGTTACAGAATGCAGCCGGAATCAAGATAGTGTTAGGATACAAGAACAATCAAGACCATGAACCAAAGAATAGATCATATCTAGCAAATGATAGCTAATCTGACTTGCAATTAGGAGTATCATCCAGGTTCAAGCCTAGATGTCAGATAGTTAGGAATGCACACAAAGCAATGTATTATTCATCATACTAATGACATATACCTTTCAGCATCAAGGACGTTTGGGTCCAGTGGCGAGACAGAGGCGGAGGCGTCAGCTCCATTGGAGCAGGAAGTAGAGGAGCAAGCCACCACCCAGCAGGAACCGGCGCAGGGGGAGGAGGAAAAAAAAAGACCCAAGGGCCATGGCTCGGAGAGGTCATATGGCTTGTGCGCTCACCATCAGGACCACTGGCAACACCGCCGGGATTCAACCCCACTTCCTCCAAAGACTGAGCATATCGATAGGGCCCTTCAACTGGATTGATGATGCCAGCAGTCAGCCACCACCTTCTCGCCACCAGGGCAGTGCACTGGACTGAACAACACCACCATAGGGCCCACCCACACCACTGACAGTTTTGCCCCAGGCTCCAGCCGGGAACCAGACCATCCCCTCTTAGACTCCACCACCTCCTCACCTGGCCATGTCCTCAATGGCCTCGATCCCCCACATCAGGCCAAGCTGCGCAGTTGGATATGCTGGTCCTTATGAGACAGCAGGTGGAATTGCTTTGGGGGATCCAGGACAGTATCTCCACCAATCATGCAAAGGTCATGGGCATCCTGGCAAGGCACAATAGGGAGGAGAAGAGGAATCTGATTGGGGCAGACCAGAGTGCATTCCAAGGAGTAACTGCGGAGGCCATGCAATGCGTTCTGGTCCCCAGCCCCACCGCCTCCACGCCTGGGACAATCCCTGTTGACCCACAGCCTGGCTCCTCCTCTCCTCCCTCTATGCCTCCGCCACTGCGGCTGCCTCCCGGGGGGTTGCCTCCCCCTGCCCCAACACCACCACCAGCAGGGAGACGGAGGCCAGCCATGGGGGATTGGGGCCCTAGGCGGAGGAGGACATAGGGGCTGCAGATATGTTTGTGCCTCCTCAACAGCATTCCTTTATGACCATCTGTTGGTCACAATGTTAACCTAATCTAGCCTGGCTACAGAGTCTTGGATCTTGCCCTTTGTGATGGTGATATTTTTTTAATGCAGATGGCTATTTCCCATCACATGGTTCATGATCCTCTTCTCTGTGGACACGTAGGTTCTGTTGAACATGTCACCAATTGATGGTCACTGAGGAATGCTGTTGAGAAGAGATGCTGCAGTCCCTGTGATTTTTAAGGCCTTATTTTGTCATTTTTTTCTTTTCTTTTTTTAGGTACAATTCAGGTCCATGAAGGCATCTCCTGCATCTGCAAGCATTGTGAAGGAAATGTATGAGGTGTAAGGTTTTCACAGTGCCTCTCAGGTAGACATTCCTTCAATGACAGCCCCTCCCCCCTTAACATGTAGCTCCCACAATCTTAAAGATATCATATAGCCAGATATCGAAGACATGATTGTTGTTAGCTGAAATGTGGATTTGCAAAGTCTCAAAATGGCATGTTTATTATGTTTTGCTATTCATCAATTTATATTAGTGTGGTGGTTGTTCCCCTGGTCCCCTTGTGGATTGCTAAGTGGTGGTGGTGAAGGTGCTTGTGTACCTGAATGAAGCTGTGAGCTATACCATGTAGGGCTACTGTAGGTGGGCAGATGATAGCAGACAGGTCAGACAAATCACAGTCCACTAGAGAAGGAACTGGCAACCCTTCTCCAGTATCTTTGGCATGTAAACCTTGTGGACCAGCACAGGTAGTGACCTAGCTAAATGTGCTGCAGCCCATAGGGTCACAGAGAGTCAGACACGACTTAAGGATTGAACAACAAATAATAAAATGTTCCCCTTGTACTTGATCTATGTGATATGGTGGTGTAATTTGGCCACTATTTGTTTTCCCAATGCAGATGTGATCAGCGAGATATATATGCAATCATATATATGTATTCCATGGTCCACATTAGAGCCTCTGTGAGTGAGGAAGGGTTAATATGACAGTTTCATGTTTTCGTGTTGCTATTTAATCAGGTAGTGTGTATTTGATTACTTTATGCATATGCATGACCATTCCAACATAAAATGAAATAAAATATTTCATCATATGTTGTCTGTAAACCCTTTACGGGTCCTATTTGGAGGTCGTAATATTTTTGCCTCCATTTGCAGGTTACGGGCTTGAAGGCCAGGGCGTCTTTGGGAATTTGTTGCAATTAAATAGCATGATTGGAACGTAACAGTTACAGGATTTGCAGCAACGGAGTTCAGATTTCGACATCCCGTAGGGTTTTTCCGCCCTTAACCCACAAGTTGTTTACAGGTAGCTTTGAGAGGCCAATTTAATAGCCGTAAGTCTTGCGGGCTATGCTACGGGCTACGGTTTTACACTTTGAGGGAATTTCACAGGGCTGTAAGTGTTGCAAACATATGGCCTCATTCAGTTCCAGACCTGTAACTCGATCTCAAACAGCAGCATGTCTGCGATTGATTTGTGGGCTCCTGTTGGTCTCCGTTTGCGAGGCTATTCAATTTCTCCGGGTTGCGAGTTGCAATCCTGTAGCCAGCTCCGTAAACCATGCACTGACTTGGAGCAGTTGTGGGTGAGAACCGTATCAATTCACCGAGCCTGTAACTGTCCCTTTCAAATCGGGCAATTGAAAATTAGACTGTCATAAATACGGCAGTAAAACATGGAGGTTACGTGTCAATCAATCAGGTTCTGGGGTCCTATATGCGATCGGACTCTGGCCTGATATGTATTAACTCATTGATACCCAAGATCATTTAACCCCGAAATGACACATAAAAATAAAACGTATTACCTGCAGTTGTGCAGGCTTGAGACTGTTGTGCAATTAATTACAATGTCTTTCATCGCTCTTCCCGTAATTTACAGTGCAGGATTACTGTTTTATTTGCATTTAGTGCTACGAATTGGTGTTTAACACCTTTGCGGGTCCTTTCGAGTCCTTGCAGGCTTTTCTCCTCCATTTGAGGTTTACGAGTGTGGATACGTTTCCGAGCTTGGGGAATTGGAACAATTGTATAGCGATTTGCGATTTGAGCCCTGCGGAAGTGACACATCAAAGGCTTCTGGATGGTGTAAGTTACGAGTTGGTAGGACGACATTTTTCAGTCTCGTAACTCGTAACCCGTTCTGAGCACGCAAAAAGAAGCCAATTGAATAGTAAATTTGACTGTGATCTCACTTACGGGCCTTCGGATCTCAAATTCGGCCAGTTAAATGAGGCTCATAGTTATTGTTGATACCAAAAAGCAGCTTTAATAAGTTTTGAGCAATGTACAAATTGAGTCCAGATATTTGTGCATTTGAGCAATAATCTTTTCTACTAGAGTGTTCAATGGTTCAATAATTACCAAAGCAAGGTGTCGCCAGTAATACACAGACAAAAGGACTTTATTAAGAAAGTGAGATTTTTTTTTAAACAATAAGACGTAACACCCTTATTCATACTGTAATAAGGAAGATGAGTACAGTGCCTTTCAAAAGTATTTACCCCCTTAGCATTTTTCATGTTTTGTTGCCTCACAACCTGGAATTGACATGGATTGTTTGAGGATTTGCATAATTTATTTTACAGAACATGCCCACAACTTTGAAGATGGTTTTTTTTTAATTGTGAAGCAGACAACAAATAGGACAAAATAACAGAAAAAGTCAATGTGCATAACTATTCAACCCTTTAAAGTCACTACTTTGTAGAGCCACCTTTTGCGGCAGTCACAGCTCCAAGTCGCTTTGGATAATTCTCTATGAGCTTGCCACATCTTACCACTGGGATTTTTGCCCATTCCTCCTTGCAAAACTGCTACTTCAAGTTGGATGGTTTTCAATTGTGAACAGCAATCTTTAAGTCACCACAGGTTTTCTATTGGATTGAGGTCTGAGCTTTGACTTGGCCTTCCAATACATTTACATGTTTCCCCTTCAACCACTCAAGTGTTGCTTTAGCAGTGTGTTTGCGGTCATTGTCCTGCTGGAAGGTGAACCTCCACCCTAGCCTCAAATCACGCACGGAGTGGTACAGATTTTGCTCAAGAATATCCCTGTATTTAGCACCAACCATCTTTCCCTCAACTCTGATCAGTTTCCCAGTCCCGGCTACTGGGTGATGTGATGTGTTGGGTTTGCGCCAGACATATCGCTTTCTTTGATGGACAAAAAGTTCAATTTTTGTCTCATCAGACCAGAGCACCTTCCTCCATACATTTTGGGAGTCTCCCATATGCCTTTTCGAAAACTCAAAACGTGCCATTTTTTTTTTGTTGCTGAAAGTAATGGCTTTCTTCTGGCCATTCTGCCATAAAGCCCAACTCTATGGACCGTATGGCTTATTGTCGTCCTATGTACAGATACTCCAGTCTCTGCTGTGGAACTTTGCAGCTCCTCCATGGTTACCTTAGGTCTCTGTGCTGCCTCTCTGATTAATGCCCTCCTTGCCCAGTCCGTAAGTTTTAGTGGGCGGCTGTCTCTTGGCACTATCAGTATAACTGTTTGTTAGTTTGTCAGGTTAGCTAAAGACTTGCAGTTAACCCTGGATATGGCACAACTTAAGACTGCCCACAAGGACTGTTGGGTTCTTGGAAATCTCTGCACCAGCACCCTGATATCTGCCTTCTGTATCAATTACGGTCTCTCCATCAGCACTTCCAGGAGTCTCATTAACTTTCCTGTGATAGTGACCAGGACAAGTTACTTGCAGGTTGTATATAGGATCAGTATCGCAGCTACCAGGAGCAAAATAAGAGACCATACCATTTCTATTTGTCTTAAAAGTCAACAACTCTTTGTTTCTTTACATAGAATATATATCACAAACACAACACCACCCCCTCTATAGCTAAAACCCCACCTTGTAACTAAGGCTATGAAGCATGGTGGTACACTATGGTCCTATATCTTAGGGTTATAAACCCCACCACCCACCTGCCCACATTTCCCATGTGCCAATATAATTCCCCTACCCATTTTCCAATGGGGAAGTATGTGCTCTATGGTGGCTCAATGCACCAGGATCTAGGCCCTAGAAAGGGGTCCGTGACAGGTATGTTTTTATGTTACATCATATAATAGTTCTCAGGGGGCATAAGATTATGGTTGGGAAGCCCCTAATACTATCGAACTCTGACATCAAATTGTTTGTAAGATATATGTTATGGTATAGGCAGTCTAATCAGTATATATATAATCAACAATGTGAACATTTTAAAATATTTAAATATGGGGTGGGTGTGGTAACTTGTCTTCCTTGAATGGTAATTCAGGACTTCCTTAAACAGGCCTTTGTAGGAGGGCTGAGAATCTTTACTTCCCTCCCACAATTGCTCATGGACAGGATGTGATGTAAATTACATCATCTCAACTAAGGATATATCCAGGCAGGAAACTGGTGCTGCTTCCTGTTTTCTTCCTGGATGGTGAGGGTGATGGTGGTGATGAATGGCGATGGTCTAACCGTGGGTAAGATAAAGCGTTTGGGAAAGGGGAATATTATATAGGTAGATAGATTTAAAAAGGGTTTTTGCTCCGTGGGTCTGGGCTGTGTGTTTGTAATACATTTATAGTATTGTGTTGTTGCCTTTTAATAAATACCTTTTAATGTAGACGAACCTTGTGTAATATTTATATATATATTAATTTGGTGATACACCACATTTGGCGACCATGAATTTTAGACTTCTACAAAGGTTATTTATGAGGTAATATCACATTAATAGATAGTCAGATTTATTTATTTTTTTTGGGGGGAAGGAAAAAAAAGTACTTTGTCTAATTATCCTCTGCATTGGAAATCAAGTGCTGATTGTGTGTGGAGTCTAGGTTAAGCCTCCATTTTTAATATATATCGTACTAGCTTCTGAGTTGAGTTTTGTTCGTACTAGCTTATTTTGATACATAAAACAAATATATATCATACAGGTTGTTTTTGTGGGTTTATCTGAGTTGAGTTTTGTTGTGCTTTTGACTATCAAAGTACAGGCCTAGGCCTGCATTTGAATAAGGCTCCATGTGGCTTCTTTGTGTATTTGAATGCTAATTCAAGCCTCCATTTTTAATATACAAGCTTGGGCATCAGGCCACAATTAGTTTGTTGTGTGTTTCAAATACCTGAGTTTGTTAATACTATTATTTTTGTTTTGTTTTTTGTTTTTGTTTTTTTAAAAGAAGATTTTTTTTTTTTTTTTTCTCTTCTTTTTCTTTCTCTAGTCCTTTATCATAGTACAGGCCTGGAGAAAAATAATAAATAAACCATTATAAATATTATATATATATATATATATATATATATATATATATATATATATATATATATATATATATATATATATATATATATATTATTTCAGGCGTACATTTTAATACACTATAGGCTTCCATACCTTATACATTTTGGGTGTCTTGCATATCCTAGTTCAGGTATATCTCCTACCCTGCAGGCCTTGCTATTATATTTTAAGTTAATTAGCAAGTATTACCTTCACCATACTAAGGTAAGTATAATTTGCATTGTGGGTACTAATCTATTTTTCTACATATTACACCTGGCCTACTGAATAGTCATCAACTATTGTTGGCTACTCAGAAGCATGCTACTTTAGTCGCAAATTGATTTGGATTCTTACTTGGGTGAGTAAAAGAGTAGGAATGTCTTTTCAAGGGGCCAAATACTTTCCCACAGAAGTGTGTGAGTACTTTAGGAAACATATTCAAAAACATGATGGTCCATATGAGCTTCCAGAGCCAGCAAACCCAGACAGTGAAAAAGAGAAGAGATTAATGGATGTTCTAACACAAATTGTAAATAACAAAAAGTATAGAACAAAGAAGAGAAAAAGTTTGGTCACACAAGCTGTTGTAGCCACAATAGGAGGCCTAATAGACTTAGTTGTAGAATTACGGCAGCATAATTTGGAAACAACAAATAAAATGGAGGAAGCAATGGACAAAAGGGATTGTTTAAAAATTGCAGCTTTGAGAACAACTACAATTGTGGGGGAACTAGAAAGGGAGTTAAGGGAAATAGAAGAACAGAGGGATGCTTATGGAGTAAAAATAACAGAACTTCAAAACATAATAATGGACTATAAAAATAAAACAAAGTTAGAAGGGATAAAAGGAGTCAGAGACATTGCCAAAATATATCCAGATCTGGATATGTTCGTGGCACAAAATAAAGAACCAGTGCCGAAAATGAACCAAGATAGAAAAGATTTCTTATGTTATTCTGTTCCACAAGTAGATACCATACCACAAGCACCAGTTATTGTTTCAGAATTATTTAATGCAAGGCAAACACCTACAGGATTTTCTATGCAGACTCGACCGATGTCTATGGCAGATAAAGACAATTTCCAGAAATGGTGGGGAAGTATGCCAACTAACAACTTTAATACGTTTACACATTGGTTTATGAGGGGAGCAGATAGAGCTAAAAAAGGAGGTCTTAACTTAGAGGAATAGACAGAACTGTTAGAATACGCTATGGGTCCTTTGGCTAGTAGACTATTGGGATTTAATAACAGTGTGTCTGATCAGGCAGGAAGAATTGCTGCAACTAATTTCTATCTACTTAGCATAGAGAAAGAAATAGCAAATATTACCATGAGGCCAACAGATGGTCCTAGAGAGGTAGCTCAAAGGATATTTTTTTGGTATACTCTACGACAACCTCAACAGCCTCTAGTGCTGGGCTCACCAGAACATATAGCAAAAGTAATGGAAGCCCTTCCCCGGGAGTGTCAAGAATTTGTCAGGCTTTTTGATCCAACACCAACAGACTTGGAAATGGTACTAACTAGAGCTGATAAGTGGTGGATCAAGCATCCTTTCACAGAACAGGCCTGCTCTGTTTCAGCTGTAAGAACATTTAAGGTCGAGTCTGGTAGAGATATAGATGGTAAATGGAGAAACCAGACGTGGGATGTACCCCAGAACAAGAAGGATGATCAAAACTGGAGACCAAAACAGAACCTTGACAAAAGATGGAGAGATCCACCTAGGGACTATAGGAATAGGGATGGCAGCAACTGGAGGGCTAATCAGGAGGGAAAGAGAAACGGTAACATGGGCTATTGGGAACTCAGGAGACAGAAGGATAGGATAGAAGAGGAAAATCACATACTTAACAACAAGGTAGCTGAGTCAGAGAGGAAATTGAAGGAAAGTGAGGCAAAGATGCAATATAGTGTTATAAAAGAGGGACGGAGTAGAAGTGAGTCACAATGACAAATCCCAACCCCTGCGCCTCAGCATCTCATTCACTCAGCTAATTTAACCATGGATGAGGCAGGTCGGCCTACCATTTATACAGTCATCGCAGGGGTAGGGAAAAATATGTTGGTAGATACAGGAGCAGCAGTTACAATGACCAACAGGGTCAAAAATGGGGATTCTTCAGTAAGTATTATGGGAGTTACTGGGAATCCACAGGAGGTTAGAGCAGGTCTAATTGATGTAGCAGTTGGAGGAAAAACAATACAAGTAGAAGCAATAGTGGGTTGGCCAGAGGAAATATTGGGAATAGAAGCTTTAAAAAAAGGAAATTTCATTGTAGATCTTGCCAATTTTTGTTTGTGGAAGACAGAAAAGGTGAATCAGGTAAGTACAGAGTTGACGAAAGGGGTTGTGCTCCCAATGGCATATATTGTCTCTCCGATAAAAAGTCTGGAAAAAAACAAACTGAAACTAGACGGACAACCAGAATGGCTGCAGAAGCTAATCCAAGACATACCCGTTTGGGCTACAGATAAATTAGACTGTGGAAGAATGAAAGGAATGGTCTTGTTGGAAGGAGGAGACCCACAATGGCAAAAGCAATATCCAGTCCCAAGAGAATCAGTGGCATCAATCACTGAGATGATAGAAATGCTGGAGAGACGTGGAATAATTAAATCTGGAAATGGGTATGCATGTAACTCACCATGTTGGCCTGTGAGAAAAGCTGTGTTAAAAGGGAATGGAGATGAAAAAGCAGCCTCATCATGGAGACTTACCATTGATTACAGGGCCGTGAACAAACTTGCAAAAAGAATGGCCCCTGTTGTTTCTGTTTATTGTGAAATGATGTCCAAAATTTCACCAGAAATGAAAGTATTCAGTGTAATAGATGTGGCCAATGGATTTTGGTCAATTCCCTTAGCTGAAGAATGCCACTACCGGACGGCGTTCAACTGGGAGGGCCAACAATATGCTTTCACAGTATTACCACAGGGATATTGTGACTCCCCAGCTATTTTTCACACATACATGAAAAATGCATTGACAGCTTTCCCACGTCCAGATCGTATCATTCAATATGTTGATGATGTCCTCTTACAATCCCCGAACATGGAAGAACACAAAGAAGACCTGGCAATATTATTACAATGCATACTGGAAGCTGGACTTAAGCTAAATGGGGCAAAGGCACAATTGGCATGCCAGAAAGTCAACTTCTTAGGAGTAACCATATCAGGAGATGGACGATCAATTGATCAACACAGGGCCAAAGTTATTGCTCAGTTACCCATTCCTACAGACCGTACAGCGCTCCAATCATTGCTTGGAATAATGGGATTTTGTCGTGAATTTACCCCACGATATGCTCAACTGGCACAACCCCTTTATGAACTCCTGAGAGCACAGAATTGGGATTGGACAGAGGAACACACATCAGCAGTACAAAAATTTAAGGCTGAACTAGGGAGTGCACCAACTCTGGCATCTCCAGACCATGAAAAAGAATTTAGACTATATCCGATTACAATGCCAGATTCACAAGGAGCAGTCATCACTCAACTGTGGGGACATGCAGAACGTCCAGTGGCTTTTGGATCTCAGATGCTGTCTGCCGTAGAGCTGAAATTTGGATGGTGTGAGAGATTGATCTTAGCAGCATACTGGGCAATTAGAAGATTTAAATACCTATTTGGCACACAGACAATAATAATCTGTACACATCATACTCCATTGCAGATCCTCAGACAAGGCAGCCTGGCAATCAGCCACATCAACAATGCCCGCATTCAGAAATGGACTATGGCACTGCTCGCTGATAACATTTCAACTCATGCCTTAAGAGAACCAAAAGAATGGGTGGCTGGAATTTGCATAAAGGGAGAAGCTCATGAATGCCAGATCTATCCTGAATCAACATGCCACGCGGTGTTCAAAGATGCCACTCATCTGGTGATGACCTCAGATCCTGTATGGTATACTGATGGCAGCTGTCACTATGCACAAGGAAAAAGAATATCAGGAATGGCCGGAGTAAAAATGTTGGGTAAAGATATCATAAAAGAATTTGGATTTAGAATCAAAGCATATTCAGCACAATATGCAGAACTGGCTGCAGTCATTGAAGTACTTCAGCAAGAGTCTGGAAGAAGTGACATATTGACAATTGTTTTGGATAGTGACTGGGTGTTCCGAAGCACATGCCTTCTGCTAAAATGGTGGGATAGTAACCAATTCCTTGCCACAGATGGATCCCCTGTTAAGTTCCAAGATCTATGGCAGATGGTAGAAAAGTTATCACAAAATTTCAAAAGAAATAACAGGATCAAAGTACGGGCACATAAAAAGACAGGGCCACACCGAGAGGGAAACTACCTTGCTGACCGGTATGCAAAAGAGGCAGCTGTCCAAGCGGAAGACTGGAAACCACCCACAAAAAAACACATTACAAATAGCTTCTACTACAAGGAGCAAATCTACATTTATTTCAATTAAGATGAAGCCACTGCAGGAATTACAAGATCAAGATGAGGAACTAAAAGATATTCGGGAGAAATTACAAAAGGGAGAAGAGGTGATATACGGGGGCAAAAAAGTGATGGAGGAGCAAGGGCTAATATGTATATCAGAAACCGGGGAACCGATTTGGATTGTACCACAACAAGTGAGAAAAGACTTACTCCGATGGATACATGGATCACAAGCAGGAGGACATCCAAAGATCAGAGAAGCAAAAGAGAGGATTCGACATTTGGGATGGTGGATCGGGCAAAACAAGGATCTTGAAGAATTTGTGGATAGTTGTATTATATGTGCAAGATTTGACCAGTCCAACAGGAAAAGAAGGGGAGAATTAATGAGACAGACACTTGTAGGCCCATGGGAAAGAATTCAAATTGATTACACCGGACCATTGCCAACAACCACAAGAGGAAATAAATATATTCTCATGATAGTAGATAGCTTCTCAAGATGGATGATCGCAATCCCAACAAGAAACTGTACAGCACTAACCACAGCCAGGAAATTAGTAAGCGATGTACTGACAGTGTGGGGAATTCCAAAAGTCCTTGATTGCGACAATGGAGCAGCATTCATAGGAAATGTAATGAAGGAACTTTGTAGGATGGTGGGTATTGAACTGAAACACCATATCCCATACCATCCACAGGCAGCAGGTCAAGTTGAGCGAATGAATGGCACCATAAAAAGAGAGCTGAAAAAGCTGGTGGCAGAACATGGGCAAGCTTGGGACATATACATACCTTTAGTATGTGCCCGACTTAGGTCAAGGCCCTGTAGATCAACAGGATTTTCACCGTATGAAATTTTAATGGGTAGACCAATGCCCTCCTGGAAAAACTGGATGACAATACCTCCACCTGTAGCTTTACAAACCGCTGCAATCACAGATCAATGGGTAAAGGAGTTGGCCACACACTTGGAAATTGTTCATAAATCTGTGGCTGTGGAAGATGAAGAACAATACCAACATCGAAAGCGATGGTATGATGCAGCAGGGGATCTGACATCATATGAGGCAGGGGACAGAGTTATGGTGCAGAATCAAGATGAACACCTTCCTTGGGGAAGAGCAAAATGGAAGGGACCATATACTGTAGTAGATAAATTAGGGACCTCTGTATACTTGATTGATCACGCAGAGAAAGGAGAAGTCTGGCTGCATGCATCACAGCTTAAAAGATTTAGGAAGGACAAAATATGGAATAGAGGTTAAGTACAAATTGAATAAATACATACACATTTTTTTTTTTTTTTTTTATTATTTTTTTTTTATTTAGTTTTTTTTTTTCTCTTCTGTTTGTGTATGTATATGTCTCTAATGCTGTTTTTATTTTTTATGTATATGTTTCTAATGATGGAATCTAGTGTTCCCACAGAGCAAGGCTGTATAAGAATGAAGATGCGTGTCAACAGAAGATTGTGGTGGATCCTTGTTACAGGATGGATAAGTATAAGCTGTATCACAGTAGGAATGGGGAGACAGGCAATAAGGCCAGAAGATACCGCAAATAAGGGAAAGAGTTTGAAAAGATTGGAGTTACATTATGTTCAAGCAGATAGATTTATTTGGCCCAGGGAATTGGAAGTAAAAGAGGGTGGAGGGTTACAAGTAAACATTATTTTGCCACATAATAGTACCAGGGGATTAGCTCTTAGAGCTCCAATAAAAAGTATAGAGGGACATAACTGGGAATGGGTTATAATATATGGACAGATAATGAATACAGGAAACTTTAAAGGAAGGACTAAAATAACAACAAAGGTACAAGGGAGGGTTACAAATATTACAGTAGTAGTGAGTAACTTAACATTAGAAGAAGGTGGAGAATGGGACGCTGCAGTTATAGCTGCCCAGCCTGATCTAGAGGAATTCTGCAATTTTGATACTGGAAAGGGGTGTGTTCTAACAATAGATGAAGTATTTGTCTCTGTAAAGGAGCTGCAACGTTGTAAAGATCAGAAGAAGGTACCATGGCCAATAGGCGGATTGGTGGTGGTACCAACACATGAAACAGTTGTGCAAGGGGTTGGGTGGACTTACTACCCAATAATTCTAAATTTTAATGATTTTTCTATTTCTCCAAAGTGCCCGGAATCACAGCGGCAGTGTTTTAAGCAAAGTATACAAGAGACCATCATTGAGTGGACAGGAGCAGGGAGTCGAGAAAAACGGGACACACTTGCAGCCCTTTTAGGAGGAGTCGGAACTGGATTGGGAGTATGGAATTCAGCAGACATCATTGGACTGAACAGCCGGATAAACTCCCTTACTGATGGCATGGGACATGCTATTAAAACAGGTGGAGTAGCTGACTCCCTTATAGTGAGTAGACTGACAGACAATGTTGATGACATACACACCATTGCCAACAACCTGCATCTAGTTGAGGAAAATATTGCTTCCATTGCTAACAGCATTAAGAATGAAATAGTGGGAACTGCCATTTTCTGTTCTATGATTGGAGGAAAGCTGTTGGCAGATTTAAAGGAAACTATTAAAGACATCCAGGAAAACAAGTGGGCAAGACAAATCAATGCAACAAGGATTATCACGTCATTGAAAAGAAAAGGAGTGGACATCACTGAGGACAATCTTAAATACAGCTATATTGAAGGCCCAGATCAATGGATGCCACATGGACTACAATCTGGGACAATAGGACTAATCCTGGCAATTCCCCGTTGGGAGTGCAGGCAGAGCAACTGAACTTTATACATAGCATTGGCACTTTAAGTGATGGAATCTACAAGCAACACTTCCCATCAAAAACTGGCCACTATTACAGGATTGGAGATGGATGAAAGCTGTTGCAGGAAATCTCAACACCGATGGCTGTGCAGTTGTGTTTGGGACAAAGGTGCTGAGGAGGATGGCTGGGTGCAGTTGATAAAAGAAAACCTGGTGCAAGAGGTGATCCGCATAGGGGACATTGCATGCTTTATCGGCCACTCTGAATATAGGACAGTTGATGAAATATGTTTGGTGGAAGAAGGGTCTTGTATCACGGTAACCACTACTATACATGTAGGAACTCATACACTATTTCCATCAAGAAACCTTACCACTGAAATGATCAATTTTACTGCAAATGCAGATTGGACAAATTTGACAATGAAGCTTTTTCCCCCAATTCCAAAGCTTACCCTGGAACTTCATGAGTTAGTAAAACGTACCAAACAACAACTACACCCCATCAGCTTACTGCTGGAACAACAGAAAAAGGAAATAGAAATTACTACAAAAAACGTTGAGCATCCCTGGTGGGGAATTCTTACCAATACAGAGACACATCCAGTCCTACGAACACTGTCGCTGGTACTCATGTTCATTCAAGTATTAACGACAATTATAATAATATACTTTTGTGTGGCAATGAAACAAATGAGGAAGAAACTTGCAAGGAGGATATATAATAATGAAATTTAAATGTTTTTATTTTTTATTTTTTGTTTTTTTTTTCTCTTCTTTCTCTCTCTCATACATTCTTCAACAAAAGTTTTACATTGCACATACATAAACATTTATCACACACTCTCACCTAAATTCTATAAGTTCTGTTTTTGTGTAATATGTGGATTGACAGCCATAGGAAAGTACAGGAGAACTTATGTCGCTGAGGGAACTATTCCGGAGGGACGGTGGGTTGAATGTCTCCTGTATATCAGGTTTTTGCTCCCACTAGGTTCTCCTGTACTAGAGGGATAACTAGAAAACTGAGCAACATAGAAGAAGAAAAAGTGAGGGAATGTGGTAACTTGTCTTCATTGAATGGTAATTCAGGACTTCCTTAAACAGGCCTTTGTAGGAGGGCTGAGAATCTTTACTTCCCTCCCACAATTGCTCATGGACAGGATGTGATGTAAATTACATCATCTCAACTAAGGATATATCCAGGCAGGAAACTGGTGCTGCTTCCTGTTTTCTTCCTGGATGGTGAGGGTGATGGTGGTGATGAATGGCGATGGTCTAACCGTGGGTAAGATAAAGCATTTGGGAAAGGGGATTATTATATAGGTAGATAGATTTAAAAAGGGTTTTTGCTCCGTGGGTCTGGGCTGTGTGTTTGTAATACATTTATAGTATTGTGTTGTTGCCTTTTAATAAATACCTTTTAATGTAGACGAACCTTGTGTAATATTTATATATATATTAATTTGGTGATACACCACAGTAGGTACTCTGTGAGTAGTGTGAAATGTGTATGTATGTGTGATGGTGTTGTGGGTAAAAATGCCTAGTGGACTGTGTCACGGTCTGCTACTTCAATTGAACTTGGTTCAAACCTATCCATCAGAATCATGCGGTCCTTGTACAACTCTGATAGCAGAAGATGGACCAAACACATAAACCAGGCTCAGGAGCTTGCTTCCACATACCAGGATCTCAGGAACACCATATAATCCATTAGAATTAGGATTGTTTAACAGACTGACACACCTTGTTTATGTAAGTACAGACACAACTATCATACCTTTATTAATTGTCACAATTTATACAATCTTCTGGCACACAGGCTGGCCAATCACAGTAAGCCCTTCCCTAAATAATAGGCTGTCCCTGCTTACCGGGAAACCCTGTACATCTCATGAGGTCAGGCCTTAATCTTATCCTGGTGGTTATATTTAGCTGGGGCTGAGTGAGTTATCACCAGATAACAACACTGTAACATAATAGGCGGCCCCTGCTTACTAAGAAACCCTGTACATCTGATGAGCTCAGGTCTTAATCTCCTCTTGGTGATTGTATTAATGATAACCACTTGCTGTAATCTTGAAGTGTGTGTACAAGGATTATCTATGAGACTATGATCTTGGGTGTTTGGCCTATGCAATAGCCTGCAGAATCTCTAATATGTTTTTACAACAATTCATATAATATGTAACATAAAAAATAAACCAACATACATACAGTATACCAGTGTAATCATATTTTGAGCCTTGTAAGTTTGGGCCTTGTGTCTGACTGTTTGCAACTGATTTACTCAGACAAGTAAAGTGTGTTTATTTCCTGTGTGCAGTGATTTGGTACAGGTGAGAGGGGAGTGTTTTTGCCTGGGTTTAAATTGCATATTAGTTTGGCCTTGTGTCTGACTGTTTGCATCTGATTTACTCAGACAAGTAAAGTGTGTTGTTTTTTTCCTGTGTGAAGTGATTTGGAAAAGGTGAGAGGGGAGTGTTTTTGCCTGGGTTTAAATTGCATATAAGTTTGGCCTTGTGTCTGACTGTTTGCATCTGATTTACTCAGACAAGTAAAGTGTTTTTTTTCCCCTGTGTGCAGTGAAGGGCTGGAAATGAACCAACGGTCTTGGTACATATTGGTACCAATGACAAAGTTAGTGTAAGATGAAGTGTCCTAAAGAATGATTTTAGAGAATTAGGGAATATGCTAAAGGCAAGGACCTGCACGGTAGTATTTTCTGAGATACTACCAGTGCCACGTGCTAGCCCAGGGAGACAGATGGAGCTTAGGGAGGTTAATGTGTGGCTAAAAAAGTGGTGCACTAAGGAGGGGTTTGGGTTTTTAGAGCACTGGGCTGACTTCTCACTTGAGTACAATCTCGATAGCAGGGATGGATTGCACCTTTATGACAAATAGAACTGCTGTGCTAGGGGAAAGGATGGTAGAACGGCTGGGGAATTTTTAAACTTGTAGGTGGGGGGAGGGACTAGATAGAAGTAATGCGGTAGTAAGTATAGAGGGGGTAAGGAATGCATTAACTAGTCACGTGGGAGGAGATGGGGGAGGGTTAGTATCGTCAATAGGGAGTAACTGCTAAGCAACTCGAGTATAGTGGCAGGCACTCCAGAAGTACAGACTCATAACATAAAGGGTATACTCACTAATGCCAGAAGCTTGCCAGGAAAAATGGGAGAGTTTGAATTATTAGCAGTAAACGAGAAATGGGATTTAATGGGCATTACTGAAACATGGTGGGATGATTCTCCTGACTGGACTGTTAATCTGGATGGTTATAACTTATTTAGGAAAGATTGGGGGAATGGTAAAAGAGGAGGAGTGATTTGTCTGTATGTTAAGCCTGAATTTAAGCCTATAGTCAGAGAAGATATTTATGCTGGAACTAGTGATAATATTGAATGTTTGTTGGTAGTGTTAAATAGTGCAGCAGCAAATTCCAAAAGAATATTGGTAGGAGTATGCTATAAACCCCCAAATATAATTGAAAGTGAGGAAATGCAATTATTATTACAGATTGGAAATACAGCTATGATTGGGCAAGTTCTGATAATGGGAGATTTTAATTACCCTGAAATAAACTGGATGAGTGAAACCAGCAGTACGGGTAAAGGGAGCAGGTTCTTAAGGTACACTAAGGGATCATTATCTGGTCCAGGCTATACTAGAACCTACTAGAAATTAAGCTATCTTGGATTTAATAATCACAAATAATATTGATATGGTATCAAATGTTGAAATAGGGCAACCTTTGGGAAACCGTGATCACAACACCGTCTCATTTGAGATTGAATTAAAAAAAACTGTATGGGGCCAACAAAAACACAGATTTTAACAGTCTAAAGGCAGCAATACAAAGTATTGGCTGGGACAGAGAACTGACAGGTAAAAATACTGAACATAAATGAACAACATTTAAATCTGCACTAAATATACATACACATCGGCATATTACATGTGGGAATAAAAGTAAAAGTAGTAAATTACATCCAACATGGCTTAACAATGATTTAAAGATCAAGATACAGAGTAAAAAAACAGGCATTTAAATTAAAAAGAGGGGACAGAGACTGCTTTACATGAGTACAAGGAAATCAATAAGGCTTGCAAAATGGCTATTAGACTGGCTAAAATAGAAAATGAAAAATGAGTTGCAAAGGAGAGTAAGACTAACTCTAAAATATGTTTTAAGTATATAAATGGGAAGAAGGCCAGGAAGTAAGCTATAGGAGCATTACAATGTGAAAATACTCTATCTTAGAGTAGTGCATAAGAAAAAATGCAAACCTGTTACTGGATATTATAAACTTAGCTATTTTTTCACCAACTGTGCAAAACTAGATCTAAAAAAAAACTATACAAATTACTCACCTCTGCCTTAACTTTATGCAAGAAATGAAAAATAGTAAAAATATGTTTCCATATATTGTTACCCATGGTTATGATGTTCTTACTAATAGATATGTAAATTTAGCGGTTAGAATAATATATAGCTTATACTAATGTAATGACATCTTATACCTTAGAAGTAAACATTTTAATCAAGCAACTAATGTAACGGTTCCTTGAAAATAATAATTATAACACAATTTAATTAATAAAGAGATACCCTCATATTATAAATCCGACTTTAATTAAAGATGTGTTTTAAACCATATGAAATTCATACATTGCGAGGACTTCTAAGGTTCTAAAAATAAGATGTTCAGATATAAACTTACAATGATCAAAATAATGAGATGTTCAGATTTAAGCACAATAAGCCTTCATTCAAACCTTTTGGTGACTGTGCAATTAAGGTAAAATGTAATGTGTTTGGAAATTGGTGTGTCATAATCCTTGTCAAGAGAGCAGATATGTTTTCCCTCTATCTACCTCAATTGTCTGTTGGTTTTCCCAACATTCATTTTTCCACAGACATGTTGCAACATGTACAACTCCCATGGTGCTGCAATTGAAGTACTCCTTCTGAGGGAATGCTTCTCCAGTTTCTGGGTGTACAAATTTATAAACTTGCATAGCTTTCAAGCGGTGCATCTGCAACACCCCACTGTAGGGGTTAACCAAGTTTGTTTTTTGGTGTTTTCTTGGAAGAAGCTGTGCACCAACATATAATTCAAATTAGTGCTTCTTCTGTAAGTTGCTGATGCATAAGGTGTTGTTACTTGTTATAGATGATCATCAGACGATGATGACAATGATTTTTATAAAGCTGCATGATGTCATTAGAATCACTACTGTAATTTAGAATATATCTTATTAGTTCATCAGGGGATTTTGCTAATTATTTTTAACTAAAACATTTTTCATTGAGGATTTGCCTCCTAAATCTAGATCTTAATTTATCCACCTTAATGTTGAATTCCAACTTTGTACTGCAATTTCGATATAGATGAAGATACTAACCCTTCGTACCCATTTTAAAAGGTTCAAATTGTTGGCTAGTCCACAAAATAACTTTATTTGTTGCAGTATCTTTCTTAAAGCTGGTGGAGCTAATATATGCAGAATCATCTTGTTTCTGTTTTTTTATCTATGTTGTTCCTGTCAGACCAATAACGTTATATTGTGTACTGTATTGTTTACACAATTGTAGGGGTTATATAGCCTATTGTTGTTCTCTTTATCTACCTGTTTTTTTTAGGACAGGATTGTTCTTTCATCAATTACACTTACCAGACTCTAAAGATGTCCCCCTTGCTAACTGCTCCCCTTTATTACCAACCCCATTATAAAAACTTCACTACAATTTTGTAATATGCATTTCACACTTCTCCCTTTCAATTATATGAGATTGAAACCGTTGCACCACACAGATTACTCTGTATTTTATTTTATACAATTTTATTTATTTTCAAAATATAAAAGTCAGATAATACACATAAAATACAATGTAAAGCATACGTAAAAAGTAGCAGTCCAACATACACATTTGAACAACGTTAACCAGGCCTTAAGAACTGTGATCCCTGCTTCATAACAGTTGCTTCTCTGAGTTTCTGTCTTCTTGCTACAACCATTCTGAATATGTGTAATTCCCAAAGCAGTAAATAACAATGATTAAATTTGAACCTAAATATATGGAGTGAAGCTAGAAGGATAAGAAAGTCTGATTGACAAACACAATTACAAAACTCAATGTAACTTCCCTGTATTTTTCGTATTACCTATCATTTTAATTCTATATTTATTATAATTTTACCCATACACATATATATATTTCTCTTTATCCCACTCAAATACTCAAAATAAATGCAATATATAACTGATAAGTGCAATAGACATGTTTTAGTTGTACAAAAATTCAAGAAAATGATAATAATAACATATATTGTGTTACATATCATCGTCCTTATTCTGGCTTTGGCTGTAATGCTTCATATAACGGAAAACTTATTTCCAGAGGAACTGAGGTAAATGTTGGGTACCAACATTAACAGTTGCTGTTCCAGGCAGGAGGCAATAAGCACTGATAAGTTCAAGTCTACAGAAATGATTTGTTCTAGTAGAAAGATATACATAAGGCAGTTTTCTTTTTTATTCAGTGCAGGTTGTTACACAGTAAGAATACATCATGGCATTCATCAGTCTCTCAGTCATACATTTTGGCATAGAGTAAGGTGTCATGGCACAATGCACCAAAAACTTTTCAGATCACCCAGTGTCACAGTGTTCTTACACTCAGCACTCCACGCAGTGACACATCAGGTATATATATATATATATAACCAATTTTAGAACTCCCGATATGTTGCAGCACTGCTGATATGTGAGAGAAGTTCTAAGCTGATAATGTTAGCCTAACCGTTTAACTAACCCTCACCCTAACTCCAACCCTCACCCTAACAGTTTACCTAAGCCTTGACTCTATGATATGGCACCAGAATATCGGCAGCACCATCTAGCGGATGCTCACTGCCACTGCTGCTGCCTGTGCTGTGCTACCATAAGAGGATAGGACCCAAGTGTTTCTCCTTTAACATTACAGTCAGATGAATTAATAGTTACCAGCCTTCTTCAGATAGCATGTCTTATAGAATTGGAGGAAGCATCTCTATAAACACTATTTTAGCACATCTGAAATTTTAAACCCAAAAACGACTAATCTGCAGTAGCACCTTCATAGATTATATGAGCTCCTTATTACACAAGAAAGACTTCTACCACCCGGGTCTTAATTGAGAACTATAAGTAGATTATGTAGCACTGATTTTTAAGCCCTGTTGTGGTTTTATGTGAGATAGTGACATTCTGATATTGCATGTGAAGAGTAGCTAAGAGCAGAAGAGAGAACATTTTAAATAGGAAATCTGGAGAATCCATGAATCATTTGATTAGATATTTACAACATATTAATTGTCCTTAACCATATCTCAGTAAGTGTAAACAACAAAGAAGACTGGTAATGAATTGAGCAAGGGTTTTCAGGCAGCTAAAGTGTTAACAAGGGGGATGATTAAATATTCTGCCATGCTGCAATTAATCTATATTTATACTTTTTCCATTACTGTCTTTACCGATGAAAATTTCCCATTTCTCTTATTGTTTACATAGACACTTTTTAAGTCACTACTTATACTATTTATTTTGGCATCACAATATGTATAAATAATTGACTGAATACTTTGTTAAACAATAAGAGCTGATAACCAGCTAATATTATGAGAAAATACTACTCTATAAAAGAGCAGTTAAGTTTAAGGAGGAATATTGTTTAATTCCAGTGTTATTTTATTTATTTTCTTACTCTCACGATGTACTGTGGTCCACAGTGTGATTGGCAGTATGTAATGTATGTATATAAGTATGTAATTTAGCTTTCAGAAAACAGGGTATTATCAAAGGAGATTTTGTTTACCTAAACACAACTTACACTAAGATAAAATTGTTCCCTTGTAGATATTCAGGTATAATTGTAAAGGTTTTAACACTTTAACACCTTTTATAACTAAAACACACCTGCATTTTAGGTGATGTGAGCTGCTGAAGAACACAGACTGGCACAGTTTAAAAATCAGGTGTACCTTGATTGGATCTTGAGCTAGCACTTGAACATTTGACCAAATCAGCTCACTTACAGTGCTCAGTGTCAGTGACAAAATTCCATTTTCAAAATAGCACCCATAAAACGGCAAATGTAAAAGAAAAGAGACTGTTGCACAATTCTAATGTCATTCATTGCTTTACGTCCCCTTCTCCTTCCTCCCCCTTGGAATATCTCCCCTGGCCTCTCCCTCTCTTGGACTATCTCCCCTGGCAACTATTTCCTTGGCCTCTCTCTCTGTTCTCCTTCTTGGCCCAGACCTTTCTGCCATTTCCAGGTTTCTCCCTTTCACCATCCATCCTGGCCTCTTTCTAACCAATGCCTCTCTGCCTCTATCTTACTCCCAGCCTCCACTCCCTACTCCTTTTCCCCCGACCTCTCCTATCTCCCTCCCGACCTCTCCCTCCTTATCTTACCCGGTCGCCACCTTCTTCCGATTATTAAGCAGGATCATGGTGTCTCCTGGCAGGGGATGTCAAGGAACGGTTAGTTCTCTCCTAGTGTCAGTGTGCTCCCTGCACAGATCACAGTGTACTAATTCCCTCTTGCAGTACGGCAAGATGGCGACACCCACAAACACTTCCTCTGTACAACACCAAGGCTACACAACAAGCCTCTCAAGCCCACAAATCGGCAATTTTTGTTACGGTCACGAATATAAGCCACACCTGTAACTCAGAAGCCCAAAAATCTGGAAAAAAGGTGCGGCTTATATTCGGACCAATACGGTAACTGGCAAGCTAGGCCAGATCTATAACTTCATTTTAAGTGAAAATTGCCCTTTACCATATGTATCAGAATATCCACTATAATAATTAGTAATCTGTGTGAAATAACTCGCAGTACTCACTGCGCAGGCGTCACACGTTGCTGTTAAACATGTGCAGAGCATGTGCAGTTTCTATGTATTTGCACATGTGCGCACAGAGGGGTAAGAGAGGAAGATGCATGCATAGAGGAAGGGAGGGGGAGGAGAGACTGCGGTAGTGTGCACACAGAGAGATAGAGAAAGAGGGCACAGATAGGGCACAAAGTGAGACAGAGGGCACATAGAGAGTGAGAGAGAGAGCACAGAGAGAAAGAGAGAGGACAGAGAGAGAAAAAGAGGGCATAGAGGAAAGGCACAGAGAGAGATAGAGGGCACACAGAGATAGAGGGCACAGAGCAAAAGAGAGAGGACACAAAGAGAAAGGGCACAGAGTGAGAAAGAGGGCACAGAGAGAGAAGTGGCAGAGAGAAAGGACATCCTGAGAAACATAGGGCACAGAGAGAGAGGGCACAGAGAGAAAGAGAGAGGGCACTAGAGAGAAGGCAAAGAGATAGAGAGGGCACGTACAGAAAGAGAAAGGGCAGAGAGAGAGACAGACAGAGGGCATAGAGGAGAGACAGAGGGTGCAAATAGATAGGTCAGATAGAGGGAGGGCACAGATAGGGAATTCAGGGACAGAGGGCACACAGAGAAAGATGGCACACACAAAGAGAAAGTGAGATGGCACAGAGAGAGAGAAATTGGACATAGAGAGAGAGAGTGCACAGAGTGACAAAGAGGGCACAGAGAGAGAAGTGGCAGAGAGAAAGGACATCCTGAGAAACACAGGGCACAGAGAGAGAGGGCACAGAGAGAAAGAGAGAGGGCACAAGAGAGAAGGCAAAGAGATAGAGAGGGCACGTACAGAAAGAGAGAGGGCAGAGAGAGAGACAGACAGAAGGCACAGAGGAGAGACAGAGGGTGCAAATAGATAGGTCAGATAGAGAGAGGGCACAGATAGGGCATCCAGGGACAGAGGGCACACATAGAAAGATGGCACACACAAAGAGAAAGTGAGATGGCACAGAGAGAGAGAAATTGGACATAGAGAGAGAGAGTGCACAGAGAGAGAGAAAGAGGGCGCACGGAGAGACAGCAGGCGCACAGAGAGAGACAGAGGACACAGAGAGAGAGAGAGAGAGGTTGCACAGAGGGTGACAGAACAGAGAGAGACAACACAGACAATTGAAGATAACATATGAAACATTTATGATGGGCAAGCTACTAGTATTTAATATTGAGGAAAAATCCAACATTTTAGAGTAAAACCTCTGTTTGCTTTCAATATCTAGGAGAAAGACAGAAGCCTGGAGTGTCAATTATACAGTATATATGTATGTATGGAGCACTGTGTGTATGTCTTAAATTTCCTTTACACATTGTACAAAATAGAGGTAAGTCCGGCCATGATAATAAAGTCTTAAAAGGTGCTATTAATCGGCTACATATTTTGTCACAATATAGTAACTAACACTCCTTCTAATGCAGGAAGGTTATGAGATACTCAGGATACACTTGATAATTATTAAACACTATAAACGTTTTGGGGTTTTTAACATTGTCTGCAACACTGTCGTACTGGTGGTGAGTGTTTGCAGCTCTCTGAGGTGGCGCCTTCAAATTGGCTTCTCCTTTTGTGTAATGGCCCACTAACACCTTGGCTTGGTACATGAACTGCTGTTGAGAGTCTGTTCCTTCAATGGGGTAGGTAGGTCTTGCAGAATCTTCAGAATTCACAGTAAAATCTAGTCCTGTTCCATAGGCAGTGGCTACAGGGGAGAAAAAAGTTTTGGTTAAGTATACACCAAAAAGTTTAATGCCATGCTTTTGGACTTTAAGTGGTCTGTAGGGAACAATGTATTAGTACTGTACAATAAGAAGTTTTATTTCATATTGGAGCATGCAAGGTTGTGCTAGCCAAGCTTTAATTAGGTTGGTCACCATACAGATGGTTGAGTTAAACTGGTTGCTAACCCCTTCCATGAACACTTCCTAGTCTAATACCAACAATTTTGTTATCAGTTCAGAGAAAGTAGTTATAGTTATTGAAAATGTTTAGGATGGTTCTAAGCTGACCTTGTATTGTATTGTCAGAATACATAATGAGTGACATCAGCCAGTGGTACTAATTAGAATCAGGAATGCAGACTGTAGAAGGGACTATTAGCTTTATGTTAGATATATTGGCATTTCTTATTTCAAAGCACATTGCAGCACAGTGGTGGACTGTAAAGTATGGGCAAGTCCTACCAGAAACTTTTTTTTTTAAATACTAACTTTTATTTTGGTGACAAGATAATACTGTAAACATGTATAAAATCTATGACAAATATGAGTGTAGTAATTCTCAAGAATAACAAGAAAGAGATATATTAATAGTAGCTCTAAGTTAAGTTTTTTGCACTAATACACAGCATGTAGACATACAGTCCAATGGTTACATGCCTGGGCTGTGAAATGGCAGATATACATTTTAGTCTTACCCCAATCTTATTTTTCTTTAATTTTACTTTTAATAGGAACAAGAAAGTGTGAATAATGAATTCAAAACAAAGTAATGAATAACCTTCAGTTTTAAAGCTGAGTTCCTTTTATAGTAGCGTTTGTTTCTCGCACAGCAATGCATGCGCCCATGCGTACTGCCGGACGCGCTGCCGGCTTTCTGTAGATTTTGGAGTAATGAGGACGCACATATTTCTCTCATATAATTGTTCCAGTCCACAGTTGTGTTTTTGTTGGGATCAAATTATTGTTGACAGAATGAAATAGTGGTATATTGATGACTCAAGGAGTACATAAAAAATATGGCGGTTTTTAATTCTATTCGTGACCCAGCAAACCATGTGTTGGATGGTAAACCTATATTGATGCTACATGATTTTTATGGCATCTCCATACTTGTTTTTTTTTTTTAAGATAATTTTATATCATGGGTTTGTGGGAACCTTCATGAATTGTGAATCAGTCCTTTTTGTTGCAAAAATTCAACGGCATCTTCGGTAGTTTTTATTGTGTTGTACAATATAAATAAATTCATATTTATTATGTGTAGATTTGTTAGTTAGTTTGTACTATAATAGTACTTATTATATGTATTTGATACTTTCAATGTTTGTTTTATTAATGAAATTAATATATGTAGTGTTTATGTATACTTTAGTCTTCTTTGAGTTTCCTACACTGATCCTGGTACTTTCTGTGATATTTCCTCTCACAGACAGTAGAAGGAGCAGCGTGCGCATTCTCCTTTAAGAAGACGCAAGCTTGCGCGCGGTGCCGACAGAGAGCGGATATGCGCTGCCATAAGAAGATAGGTCCAAAGGAAATACTTTTACCCACTGCACTATATTTCCACATAATACAGAAAGAGTATATACCTGGAATTTAATTAATGTTAAAGTCACAGACTGATTCTTGTTATTTATGCAGGGAAGGTTTCAGAAGCTATAAAAGCAATAGCAATATCTAAGTCAAATCTTGATTACATATGGTGAATGCAGTGTCCCTTTAATACGTTAAAGGACTACTTTGAGGCAAAGGTATTTGCTGGCATAATTAAATGGCTTTCCAAAGAATAAATAGGGCCTGATCAGAAATAAAATATTTATTAAACTTTTATTGTGCTTTTACAAATGAATTACATTTTTTTTAGATCATGACAAGCCAGTATAATCTCAAGAATGATTAAAAAATAGTAATTAATTGTTTAAATATATAGTAAAAGTTTAAGATTTTTTTTTTCTTATCAGGAGCCCTTTATTAGAACTCTAAAGTGGCTATTTAATTATCTGTCAGGTGAATTCAAAGGCAATTACGGTATATAGCTAGTCCCCCTGCAGGTCAAATTGGTAGAAGGCTCTATATGGTAAGCTGCGGATTCCTTCATACATCTTGGCTAATTTATGTAAAAGATCAATGACATAAGGAACAAGATCACCAAAATATAAAGTGTTTATGAAATCTTTGCTTTTAACATTATACTATGTTGCTTTGACTCTGCACTAAAAAAGTAAATAAAGTGTGTGTGTGAGTGGGGTCAGTGGCAAAAGAGGAGTTTACTAATAGCCATTAACTATTTCAAACACACATAAACTCATGCACACAACCAGATTTACCATTAGAAAGAGCAGGCAAGCACCTTGGGATGTCTGCAGGGGCCACCATAATGAAGCACTGAAAATGTATTCATTTGAACTTTCTATGGCTTACACAAATATATCAGGATATTCTGATTGTTTTGTAGGTGGGAATTGGCAACTTTTTAATCTGATTACCTGCAATGTGTTGCCTAACAAGACATTTCCTCTCTTTTGTACCTACGAGATGTGGTCCTGTTGTAACATCAAGTACAGGCAGAATAACTACTTTTCCCACTCACATATCTGTGCAGTCTGGAGTGATCACAGAGCTAAGATTTTTTATGTGAGACAGTGTAGAACGAGCTGAGAGCAGCATTGTCAGTAAAATGGTATGAAGCTACCTGGGTTAAAGACAAATACCGGTATATATATATATATATATATATATATAGTTCACCACAACAATCATTTATAATATGGTGGGCAAAAGAGCGATAAAAGCCCTCCACCGTACAGTAAATAAAAAGTCCATTTGTGTTTACATTTGAATGTCGAAAACAAGTTAAAAAACCTGCTTCTAGCTCAGAGTTCAGAGAAAAACAGTTATTACACTGCATTCTGGGAAGTTGAGCTGGGACACTTAAATGTATATGTGTGTGTGCGTGTATATATATATATCACTTATTATAATTGTCGAACTTCGAGACGTTCTTACGATTTGCGTGGTGAGTACGACTTAGGCGATGAGAGCCGAAGGTGCTCATTGCTTGTGAGCCTCGCGAAGCGAGCCGTTAACTCGGAGCACTTAGGCGAAGAGCACCGAAGGCGCTCAGGGCACCAAGGCGATGAGCGTCGAAGGCGCTCAACGCCTGCGAGTCTCGCGTAGTGAGGCGAGCAGTTAAGGCACTAAAACTCGCAGCACTTGGGCGATGAGCGCCGAAGGTGCTCATTGCCTGCGAGCCTCGCAAAGCGAGGCGGGCAGTGGAGGCAATAAAACATGCAGGACTTAGTCTCCAAACATTTAGGAAGCGCGGGATCGCCTTAGGCTGCAAGCACTTGACAAACGCGGGACTTGAAAAAAACCTGCTTCCAGCTCAGAGTTCCTAGAAAAACAGTTATTACACTGCATTCTAGGAAGCTGAGCTGGGACATGCAAATGTGCCCACAAATGCCTTGCTCTTCAATCCATAGCCATTATCAAACATGGCTTCCTTTTATATATATATAATGAGAGAGATGAGAGATATTAGTATAGATATACATATTTATATATGTCTATATATACACAAAGATGTAAGTAGTTATATATATGCTTTCTGGGAATTTTGGTTGAGTTCAGTGTATAAATTGACTGGGATGAACTTTTTGCTAGAGCCTGGAAGCCTGGCATCGAAAGTTTAAACTTGCCTATTTATCGACAATCTGAGGTACTAGCTTAAGAATAGATTTAGGTTGTCTTACAATTTTATACTCAAATATATCTTACCATTGCTGTTGAAACCATGAAAGTTGATTGAAGGACAGTCTTGATGTGCCGCACTACGGTACAGCTTGTGTTCATTAACTGCTGCAGCTCCATTCTTCTTTTTCATAAATTTCTTCATCAGCATATAGGATGTGTAAAGGTACTTGTTCTGGATCCTTTCAATCTGCAGAAGAGAGTATGTTTATATTTACTAAGCTTTCTCACTAGTTTGAGCTCTTACTAGTTGAGACCTTTACAATTACTATTTTGTTCTGTGAAGTCTCTTTTTCAAGTATGACCAATATCTTGAGATTTTAGTGAATAGACTCCATGTAATAACAAAGGTTTCACCTTACTACTTTGAAAGAAACATTGAAAAATAGATGTGACTACAGAAGAGAAACAGCAGGCCCAAATACTACTAATTATATCTACTTTTATAGCATTATGAATATTCTCCACATACTTGAATTCATTTTCCACAGTTGTCCACTTATCTACTACTCTTGGTTGAACAATGTAAATTGCAAAAGTATCCAGTATTTAAGCACCCCCCCCCCCCCCCAGAACATTTCCTGCCATTCTCTCCCATTTCAACATGCCTCAAGACCATAGATGCCTAGATGAGACAGTTGGTGATTTAAGGCAATGAGCCATATGTTAAACTTCTCTATAGTATTGTCTTTATTTTTACTATGGAGTCTTCAAGGTTTTGTGCCATCAGTAGTCCAGTGGGCTATACCTGTTGTGTGTTCATTTTATTGGTAAGAGGGATCTGGAGAAGGATTCTTGTCAGAAACCATTTAAGAAACCCACTGTGAAACACTCTGCTCTGAGTTACATGAGTCTGGGCTACACCTACTATAGGGTCCAATCCAGCAGTATATAACACAGTGGAGATTTTCTCAAGTAACTTTATTTTTCACTACATATGACTCAGTATATCGTGATAATCAGGTTATATCAAGTGCTTTACTGTGCATTATTTATTAATGCTCTTTTTATTGAGTTAAAGCAGCACTGTAATGCCCTAACAAGATGAGCTTAGAGTTTTAAATATGCATTGATTAATAATAATATTAATATTTAATGAAATGTAATGCCAGTATTGCATCCCCACCCTAAAAGGCCATCAGAGGGGAAGTGGTGGTTCGGCATAGACATGTTTAAAGTATTTTAAGACCAATTTCATTTAAGAAGAGACCAACCGTTCAAAGTTCTCTAGCCAAGAAGAGAATATTGTGTTTATATAACATAATATTGTGCGCATTGAACTTATTGCAGAATGTGACCAGCAGCAGTAACCTTTCTCTCTCTCCCTCTCCTTTCTCTCTTGTCTCTCTCCCATCTTTCTCCCTCGCTCTATGTTCTGTGTCTGTCTCTCTCCCCTTTCTCTCTCTCTCTCCTTTCTCTCTTGTCTCTCTCCCATCTTTCTCCCTCTCTCTATGTTCTGTGTCTGTCTCTCTCTCCTGTCTCTCCCCTTTCTCTCTCTCTCTTCTTTCTCTCCCTCTCCTGTCTCTCTCTTTCTCTCATGCATGTCTCTTTCCCTCCTGTCAATCTCTCGATCTCTCCCATCTTTCTCCCTCTATCTCTCCTGCTCTCTATGTTCTGTGTACTCTCTCTCTTTCTCTCTCTGTCCTGTCTCTCTCTCCTGTCTCTCTCTCTCCGACGCTCATCATAATTACTGTGCCGGGATGTGTGTATCATTGCTCAATAAAAGTAAGTTAGCCCCTGGAGACAGTATGGGGAAAGGGGGCTTTTAACTGGGCTAGGAATAGGAGAGTGTTCTAGGGTTAGAGGGGGTGGCCATTGAGGGGAGGTAACAAAGGGGGCTGCTTCCCGCCTTTCCCCTCACAGTGTTCCTGCGTGGTTTGCCCAGCAGCAGGATGTCTTAGATAGCCAAAGAGCTGGTCAAACATATCCAGCTGAAGGTGGCAGAGCATGGCCAGCAATGGCTCTAGGACCTTGTGGCTGCAATTGGACCCCCGGCGGAGGCTGCAGGAGTGAGCGGCGGGAGCAAAGAGTTGGGAAGAGGACGACCGGTGCGCCATGCGATGCCCCAGCAGAGGCTCAGCCCATCCAAAGGTACCACGTGAAGAGGAGGCCAGCCGGAACCCCCAGGAGGTGCCTGGTGAGAGTGGGAGCAGGAGGAGTACGAGCGGAGGCAGATGGACAGCGGAAGGTGAGGAATGAAGAGGCTGGGCAGCGGACCGGGGCCTACTTACCAGCAAAGGTGCCGCGAAGGAGTGAGGATGAAGAGTCGGAGGCATTGGGACAGTATGGGGGAAGGGGGCTTTTGATTGGGCTATGGCTAGGGGAGGGTTGGAGGGGGTGGGGATTGAGGGGAGGTAACTAATGGAAGCTGCTTCCCGTCCTGGAGGTCCATTGGGCACGGGTTTCCTTTGGGCCTCTGGGAAGGTGTGGTCCTTCCGTGGGCGGGTGTAGCTACCTCGGGTGTTGTTAGCTGTTGTTAACTGTTATCATACGTTGTGGTAACAAAGCTGTGGCCTGTTAATACCCCATCTTTGTGTGATGTGTCTTATTTAGGTGGTTTGGGTTTTGGTCTCAAGGGTAATGTAAGCTGCCATTTTGGTCTGTACATGTGGGAGAATGCTTTGAATGCAAAGGAAGTTTCCATATACTGTACTTTCAAGAAGCAACAAAAATGGTATTGATTTCCAGGACTAGTGGTAATCTCATTAGAAAGAAAATGGAATCCCAGCGTAAATTGCACAAACAATTAAAATAACCAAAAATTGAGTTTTTTTCTAAAACCATTTGCCCATTACTGAGTTTTGTTATTAAAAATACAATACAGTGAACATTGAACTAAAAAGGTATCTTAATCATTACACTGTTTCAGATAAAAAACAAAGAGAAATAAAATCTGGTTTGAATATGAGACTGCCACATAACTGTTCAATAAATCTAGACCAATACACAAAACAAGTCACAAAATGAATTAACTTGTTACTAGCAAATATTTTGTATTAATGGAAACTACATATTTTTTTATTTCTCTCAGTAAAATATAATACCTTAAGAATCTGGAGATGTTTGGCTGTTCTGTTGAAGTTGATCTGAACTTCTTTGTACTCAACTGAACTGGGATCCAGACCCACAAGCAAAAGGAAGCAATCATACATATTCTCCCACTTTACAGGAAGGCCAATTTCTGGAAAGAAAATACATAGAGAAGTGGTGATTCTAGAAACCGGTGATTGATTCCATACACAAGCAATATGTTTCATTGGGCCAATAATTGATAAATAGTTTGTGGGCACACGATATGGTGAAATAATGTGTGTCTTACACAGTAGGCATATATAAAGTACTGGGTTCCTTGGCTGAACTATGCTCTCATCATAACACTTTTCATCTGTAAATATCATACTTCTACTATACTTACTTAAACATATGACATGAACTGCATGCAAAAGTCTCACAGTTGTACAGGGAAGATGGAGGTCAGTCACTCAGTCTTTTAGGGACAGTCACAGATATGTCCTTCACCAAGTGAGACAGTAAGATTCAGACTGGATGTGAGTAGCAGCTGAGTGAAACATGCAGAAGTGAAAAGTTGGATAGAGGTGGAAGAGAGTCCTCATTCCGCTCATTAAGGTATAATCCTATATCTGCCAGAACAGTTCTGTTATTGAAAATCTGAACCGAACAATAGACTCTTCTGGCAGATAATGGGTTAAAATAATGAAATATGGCATATTCAAAATAAATACTTATTTTTATTTTGTCATTACAATATCTATAAAAATTGAATATTCATATGTGTGTGTGTTTGTCTGTTTTCTTCATAGAGACATCTTATACTGTAATTAGGAAAAATATTTAGGAACCCTGTCTCTCCACTCACTATTACATTGAAATAACATCTATATACTTTCAATGGTCCTATGCGTCATTAGGCAAAGACTAGAGGTCTACTTGTCCTACAGAACTGACAGATATAAGACTTTATAGTGTTGTGTGCTGTGCTGGTCACTCTGTACAATCTTACCTGATGTCAGGTCCCATCTCTGGACAGTCACCTCCCGATTGACTCCCTCTAGAGAAGCCTGCATTGTATCCAAGTTCAATTTAGCTTCAATGTCATTTTCCACGGTAACTGTCACACACATGCTTTTTGACAAGTACTTGTCTTCCAGTTCCTGACTGGCTTCTTCTGAGAAAAGCTCCATGGCAGCTCCATTGTCATATGCCCACTGAACCAGCAGTCCAGCTTCTTCACGCTTTGCTTTATCTTTCCTTTTATTCAGAATGTCTTCAAGCATAATTTTAACTTGTACGAATGTCTCTCCTACCTGCATTTTGCCACCGCACATATTGATACAACCTGCCTTTATATCTAGTTTCATTTGGACTTCAGTATTATTATTGATAGCTGAGAAAAGTACCTGAATCTCTTCTAGTGACAAACTTTTGAGTGATGGATTCTTTATTTTTTTTGCGGTGTAATATTTATCAAATTCTCCTTTAAGAATGCATTTGACTGCTTCTACATTCTCTTTTTGTGGTCCAACAATGCTCAAGAGTGCTGCTGGGTGAGGAGGAACTGGATGCACAAACTCCTTAATATCTTGTTCTACTGGGGCATTTGGGACATGCCGATTTTTTAATCGAGCAGAAACAATATCTAAATGGGACGAAAGAGCAAAAAAAAAATTAGATCAGAATTTTTTTTTTTCAAAAATAGAATTTAAAAAAATAGAATTTAAGCTGAAAGTCTGCACCATGCATCAATATAACAGCAATCAAGCTGTCCAGCTCTCCTCCCCCGGACAAAATTCAAGGCGAGTCAATAAAACAAACTTAAAAACATTTATTCAATATCAGACTGAGCACCTCTGTTGTTGCATTTGTGATTTTATTTATAAGAGACAAATGTTTATAAGAGAGCAAGCAGATAGGTTTCAGTGAGGTGCTGCTTCAGTGCAGTCATGTGCTCCAATCAGTGAGCTACCTGTGCAGATGGCTTAGATTACAGAACAATAATTAGATCTCTCAACCCTGGACAGCAAGTTGTAATGCCTCGGTTGGTGCAGCCTCATCTATTAACATACACTACAACATATAACTAAAATGATTCTAACTCCATCAATACAATACAGCAGCAATTTTAAAAAGGAAAATATCTTCCCAAATACCTTGCAACCCTGTATCTATTGGTGCACAGTACAATTAGTGACTTCAGTGGCCCTTAACTTTATGTAAGCTTTCAAACATGTCTACCTCTTTACTTATGCATTATACATTCTATACATTATTGCACTACTCACCCCATGGGCACCAGGAAGGTTCAAACTGTTCCTTCAACAAAGAGCAGAAGATGCTGTAGATGTGTGGGCGAACCACAACCAAGCGCACGCAGGAGAGGCAGGTCAGTCTGTTCTTCAGAGCCAGGGAGGTGATAGTTTCTAACATGTATCTAGCCACAACTTGAGGTTGTAGTCCAGCATCTCCTGTACAGAAAGATAATTAAAAACAAAGTCTTTAAGCTTTATTGATTCAAAGACAAGTTATTGCAATGTCAAATTAAGAAAGGGTTACTAAATGAACAGGAATTCACTGAGATGGACTTAATCACTGTACAGGGAGTTATCGAAATGTGTAGTCAACAAAGGGTTACTAAAGGATTAGGAATTCATTGAGATGGATTTAATCACTGTACAGGGATTACATTATTTCTCTGGCAAGATTAATCACTTGGTTGGTTTAGTGTTCTGACACACTAAAAATGTAAGTGTGAAATATGGAAGTCCTGATATTTTCAGATACTGCATTTACACCTGGATTAAGGAGTCTATGCTCTTTTCAAGTTAAATCTAATTTTAGTTATATATTATTTAAAGTAAAAAAATACAGGTGCAAACCCTGCCTTTTTAAGTAGGATTTCAGGGGGAGCGATAATATGATCTTCTAAGACATAGCCAATAGTAAATGAGACCATCATCATGACGTCAGTAAAACATGGAAGTTAGATGTAATCTGCAATCCGAGGCTACAATATAAGTAATATTTTCTGATCGGGCTGACAATCAAGCAATCTAGCACTCTATAAAATTCATTAGATCATGTTTAAGTCCATGTGGATTTCATGATGTGTATTAACCGCTTGAGTCCCGGGATAGACCATACTCAGAAATAACATTTAAAAATAATATTTTTTAATTGCATATTTGTGGGTTTGAGACTGGAGGGCAATTTATTCTAATGTCTTTCCATGTCTTCCAATATTTTTACAGTACAGTATTGGGGGTTTAATTGCTGCTACAGCTATACGTGTTTGAAAAAGCCCTTGTGATTCCTATTTAGTACTCATAATATTTTTAACAGAAACATGATACTTTTTTCAGTGGGGGGTCAGACTTTATTTGCGAGCTAGAGCTATGGGTGTAACTTTAATTATTTAGAGCTCATAATATTCACCCACTGCCAAAACCAATGGAGTTCTAAGGCCAAATTGTGTCTTTGGCTGGCCTGTAGTGATTGTGTGCGGGGAACTCGTAATAAGATTGCAAGTAGCTAAAAGAATATGTGGCAATATTAAGAACGTGTGCGTATACATTTACGAATTGTCTAGATGACATTTGTAGGGGTGAGGGGTCACCAGAGGTCCATTAATTATACATGCCAGATTACCTTCTTTTTAGGAGAATGGTGTTATGGCTGAAATTCCACAATGCCCTTCTCCTACAGGTGATTGAGTGACATCTTCATAATGGCATGCTGGACACACAGAAAGGTGGTGGGTTGAGGGGAACTGTTTTTTTGAATTATATTTTATTGTCAATGCCTTTCTTTGTTACTTTTCTTTTTAATGTTAATGGTGAACAAAAGAAACAGATTTAACTTGAAAAGTAACCTGGCCATTTAAACAGTTTAATAATTATTGTATTACTCATTTTGCAGATTATTTTTTATAATGTATTTAATAACCAGTTCTGTAAAATAATTTAGAGGGAACGATTATGGATAAATGAAATAATTAAGGGTGTGTCTTATTTTTCTCTAAATGACTATTAAGTACATTTGGCACTTAATCCCATCATCCTCTTTCTTCCCCAAACTAGCCACAAATTCCAATACCTGTGCCAATGGCTGGGAAAGTCACAGACTTGAGGCCTATTTCTTCACACTTGAGTATTACATCCTTTAACAATTTCTTGAGCGACTCCAAGTTCCCATTACAATTTATATGGAAAATATATTTGCAATTCATATTTCCAGGTCCTGTCATCACTGGCTTATCCTGTGAGCCACAAGCTGAATGGGAAATACAAATAAAGCATGTTATGTTAAAAAGGTAAGATTTATTAAACTAGCTTAACACCGACACATAACAAAAGCTTTACTAGCTGCATGTTCCTATGATCTGTTGAGTTTCTTGCAGTACAGACACCTGCTAGCATTACTCCAAAAATTACATTAAAGGCCCACAGTAAAATTTTATATATCACATATTACAATTGTCAAACTGCGATTTGTCGTCACGCATGCGGCACTGTTGAGGCATTGAAGCCTTCCGAGCTCGCAGGACTTAGACAATGAGCACCGAAGGCGCTCAATGCCCTGCGAGACTCACGAAGCGAGGCGAGTAGTTGAGGCATTGAAGCACGCAGGACTTAGGTTGAAATGAGCGCCAAAGGCGCTCCTGCGAGCCTCGCAAAGCGAGGCGAGCATTTGAGGCATTGAAGCACGCAGGACTTAGGCTGAAATGAGCAGTTGAGGCACACGGGACATAGGCTGCAAGCAGTTGAGGAACTCAGGACTTAGTGGACGAAAAACGTAAAAAAATCTGAAACTGGATGAAAACAAGGCTGAGCAAAGCCAGGCACGCGGGACTTAGAAAATACACAACGTCAAAGACAGTAACACTTGCACGAACAACGCCAGGCATGCGGGACTGAAAATAAAACCAACGTCAGTCAGCGCGCGCCACACAAACAGTCAGCATACACATAGAGGAGAAACATACAGGGAAGAGACAGGGGGGAGATGCTGGAAAGAGACATAGGGCATTCCCAAGCACAAAACTTGCAAGTTACCCTGCAATAAGAGGCCCGTACAGTAGGTGGGAGGAAAGGCAAAGGCTCTCATTGCGAGCCACGCGATGAGCGCCGAAGGTGCTCAGAGAAGCAAAAGCCTCACCTTGTATGGCAAACAGCATTGCCTGGCTTAAAACATTTTTGCGTCATTTTTGACGGGCAAGTCGCTAGTATATATATATATAAGAATGATGTCAATAAAATGTGAAGCCTGGCAATGGTGGTTTCTGCAAATTGGAAGGCTCCCCCCCCCTTCTAACCTGCTTGCCTCGTAATGAGAGCTCTCCCTCTACTTCCTCCCCTGTGTCTCTCCCCCCTCTCCCTCCCCTGTGTCTCTTCCCCCTCACCCTTCCCTGTGTCTCTTCCCCCCCTCTCTCCCCTGTGTCTCTCTCCCTCTTCGTCCCCCGTGTCTGTTCCCATCTCCTTCCCATGTGTCTCTTTCACCCAATCTCCCTCCCATGTGTCTCTTCCTCCCCTCTCTCCCCTGTGTCTCTTCCCCAATTATCTCCCTCCCCTGTGTCTCTCCCTCCCGTGTCTCTCACCCCCTCCTCTCCCTCCTGTGTGTCAGTGGTCGCTTAATAGTTGGTATTTTGCGAGTTTGCTGGCAACGCCGTAATTTTTAACATGGCGTGACGGACAAACTCGCAAGATGACAACTAATATATGTGATATCTCCCTTGTCCTCATTCCCCACCTCTCACCATTTATATTTCTTTTTCTGAACGAACCCACCTCCCACTCTTTCTCTGGGCTCTGTCCTCTAATATCCACTCTGTTTATATTCCATTTCCTATGCCCCTGTTCCCCTTTCTCTCCTGCTCCTCGATCCCAAAATTTTTACCACTTTACAGTGATTATGAAAAATGTGGCATAGGCCAGCAAATTGGTCAAATACAGCCATTTTAGGAATATGCAACACCTGGTTATGCAGATTTTCACTCTAGTGACATCACTCAAAAGTGACATGTATAAGAAGGAAAAACAAAGAAACATGATCCTGTTAATCAATTAGTATTATATTCATTTGGATCTAAGTGACTCAGGAGTTTGATTTTAAAACACTAGTTTAAGACTGATTTCTGATGCACCTTAAAGGTCGCAAATGTAACTCACAGAAGGATTAAGTGATGTCCCCAAATTACCTATCATGATCATTAAGTGATTATGGAGTGTAGTTAACATGTGTAATTAATAAATCACTTAGGGCCTCATTTAATTGCGATTTATCCAATTGAATACGGCTCTATATAAGCACATAGCATTTTTTTTTTACAGAAGTGTTTAGTTAGTGAACTTTTATTCAAAAGCAAGGCCTTCACTAACTAAAAACTTCTGTAAAAAAATATGCTCTGTGCTTATTTAGAGCCCTATTCAATTGGCTAAATCACAAATGAATGAGGCCCTTAGAGTACCATGGAATAGGATAATATGCATATACACGTCAATCACTTATCAGTGAGTGAATAAAGATTATTACTGCTCCTGTTGTTCCACAGAAAGTTGCAAAATAGCAAAAAGGCTCAAAGTTCATGGAATTGGAGGTTTTATTTCCACTGGTGGGTGATATATATTTGTTTAGTGTATTGCAAGTCTAGTAGTTACTGTTGAATGAGTGTCAATAGCAGGACTGGTCTGGCATTGGCACCTACTGAATATCTCACAAGTAGGACGGTGTTTGTTCTTACCTTCTTGAGCAGATTTGATGACACTTGGTCCAGCCTTTGTGAAAATAGCATGAGCCACAGCTGTGAGGAGCAAGAAGGTTATTAGTGTCTTATTAAGCACCAGCTTGCACTGGGGTAAACAGTACAAAGAATAATCATACTGATCACAAGAGATTACAATCTAAAGAGAAGAACATATATATTTGAGACATAAGATACAAAATATTGCTTGTGTTGAGGAATAATTCCCACCTGACTTGTATCATTTTAAGTTATAGTATACAATTCCTATAGTATCTCATGAAGTCTTTTCACTAAGGTGTGGATAAATCTCGCAAAAGAAGGTTCTGTATCTATTTTATAATACTTTTACATTTGCAGTTTATTTGTATATTTAGAATTCTTAATATTGTTGATTTGTTTATTTATAATATAATTATATTTTTTGTTATTTACCATACATTTGCTGAATTTCTGCATTTTGTTATGTATATGTAGTATAGTCAGTCGGTTTTCTTAATTTATATCAAGTTGTCTGGTATGCATAAAATCTACTATTTGTTAGCCTTATGAGACCTTTCGTGTTCAAACAACTAAGCAAGAGAAACTCATTATGAAAGAAGATTTACACAGGTGATCAAAAATATTATTTGAATCTAAGCTACATATAGTAAATGTGCTCTAACATCATATGATACAATCATTTTAGTGGTTTCATTATTTTCCCACGGACCACTTTTTCATTTCATGGATCACTTGAAAGTTGCTGAGGAGATCCTTAATCCTTAATAGATACATGACTTAATTGTGTTTTTGTCTATCAAATTATACGCATTGGGCTAAACTGCAATATTGAATGTACAATGTGCAATAAGTTGCTAAATGTAGGTTCTTCTTGACTATGTCATATGTAACAAATGTGTTCTTCTTTCTACATGATAATATAATGTACTACACCCATCATGCTTCGCACTAAATAAAATATACTAATAATAGTATCCTAACAAAAATAAAAAATAGTTTAACCCCTTGTACACAAATCCTTTGTTATATACAATGCATTTCAACTATACCACACTGAATGACAAAATTCTCAAGGTTCTTTACATTGTCCCCTCCATGACTTGAAGTTAGTAGAGTTGACGACAGCATCTGTCTTTTCATTAACAATGTCATCATATACCAAGGACAGAGACATGTTGCCTGCTTTGACTTGGATCATGTCTCCAAGCTTTGGAATAAGAAAACAACCTGCAAGACAAAGCATAGGTTGAGTCTTTCCGCACACAGCCAACATATATATCCACTGACATTTTTACTAGTAATACAGAGATAACAAAGATATGGTGGCACATACGAACCAAACAGCCCACTTCCACTAGAAGGTTTTTCCACATATTTACTATTCTTACTAGTCTGTAAAGTCGTACTTTCTCACATTATGAAAATAAATTCCTCCAAAACACAACCTCTTATTCTTACTTTTCTCTTTTTCTGGAAGATCCTTCCATCTGAACTTCATTAAATCCTTTGAATAAGTAACAAGTAAATATTTATTGCCTGGGTGCACTAAAGTTGGATCAGTTGTAAAGTGGTAGTGATCACTGTTTTGTATTAAGGGCCAATGGTACTGTGAGCTTCTGGCAGACTGGCAGTAGGATATGCTAGCTATGTCTATCCACCAAATAAAGGGGCAGGATAATCAGATTTTAGTCTATTATCCATTTTATTGACCACTATAACTAATTCCCCCAGCTTTTGAATTTGCAGCAAGATTAAAATATTTTCTTCTACCAGGGCACTGCATTATCTCAGTTATGGAAATGTGGAAAAAATAATGTACTCTTTTCAAATTAACTGCCTGTGGCTGATGTTAGATATTATTATTTCTCTAAAACGATTACATTACATTTTTATTTAACGCTGGCAGACATTTTATTCCTAAATGGATTAGAAATCTAGGAGGAGTGAGTGGAAAAGTGGAGTCAGATAAGATCTCTTTTCACTTCAATTGAAAACTACCTCTCAAAATAGCTCACCTGATAATAGAACTAAATGGAAGAGTAAGCAGCCCCATAATAATCCTCCTCCCCAAGCTACAGGCAGATTAGCTATCTAAGACTGAATCCCACATGACACAAACTTATCTAAACATAAGACTTTCTCTAACATGCTTTTAAGTTCTTGTCATATCTACTAATGTTATTTTGTTGCATACTTTACAAACATGGGAAGCTTTTTCCAAACTAGAGTTTAAGCTTAAGGAGCGTGACTTTTTGTTATAGCAGAACATACTCTACTTTTTTGAAATTCCATCAAAGGTCATGTTCAATCTACACATAATTTGCTCTTCAAAAAAGTGAGTATTAAAATAAAAGTAATATGTGTACATCAGAGTTATAAAAAATGCGTTTTTATCATTACAGGAAGTCTGTATGTTAGAGGATCAAGGGGATGTGAACTGCAAAAGAATGCAGTTGAAAAAATGAATCTGAATTCCACAAACTAGAACTACAGCTGTAATTTGATAGGATCTTGAACATTTGCAACAATCAGGGCCTCATTCAAATGCGATGTGGCCAATTGAATAGGGCTCTATATAAGCACGAAGCATATTTCTTTTACAGAAGTTTTTAGTTTGTGAAGACCTTGCTTTTAGATAGAAGTCCACTAAATAAACACATCTGTAAAACAATTGCCATGTACTTATATAGAGCCCTATTCAATTGGCCAAATCACATTGGAATGAGGCCCCCGGATTACACAGCTCATAATTGTATTATTTATGTGGAGCTGCTCCCTGTCTCCTCAAACATGCACTAGTAAAAATCAAATTTAATAATTTCATTAGTTTTATTTACATATGTACATTTCTCAGTGTGGTTATTTTTACTTGAATATTCCCCTATAAGGTACTTAGAAACATTTTTCATCTCATGCAATGGAATTTTTATCCCATTCCCTATTTAGTTGTATTGTAGGTAAGAAAACATCAAAATACCTCTGTCTTCATTACACAGAACTATTCGGTTTCCTAAATTGATGTCCATCAGTGTGTCCCTGTATACCTAGTAGGAAAGAAGGTTGTGTTAATATAGTTTAATTTGAGGTAAATGTATTTACTGGTAAAAACAGAGTTGACTGAGGCCCTAATGTCATTCTACACAATGTATCCTATTAGGCTATACACATTCTATCTGTATTGGTATCTGTCCTTATCAATAGGGTGGTAATTGGGCAGGAAGAGTAGCAGTAGTATTCATCCATTGGTTACTGTTAAAACTGAAACTAAAAGCATGAGGAACGACAAACATGTAAAAAAAAAAACAAATGCTAGAAAGTATATAAAATATTGTTTACTTACATCAAAGAGCTTTCTGTTTCCTGATGGAATCACAATTTTTATTTCTCGTAAGCAGGTATTGGGTTCTCGTTCTACGTATGTTTTCACTTCCTCTCCCAATATTTTAGCTGCTTGTTCATATGGGAATTTCAAGGCAAAACCAGTACCCACAGCTGGCATTGCTAGAGAGCATGCATTCTTATCCTTGCATTTATCTAGGCAAGCTGCAATCCCCTTTCTCAGTTCCTGAAAGATGCAAAGCATTGGTATGTAAATTACCAAGGCTATACTAGAACTTCAAGGACCACCATAAGGCCCTAACAACATGAGATAAATGTTTTCATTTGGCATTATCCATTAATAAAATCCAGAATCAATCATTTAAAAAAAGTAACATTAAAATTACTGTCAAAGTTCAGACTCAGCTGCTGATTTAGGGATCTGATTGGTCCACATTTTTCAAAATTGATATTGAGCAGGGTGACAACTTAAAAACCCATTCTGATTGGCTGAAATATGATTCACATCTATTTCAGCCAATCAGAATGCTGAAACCCCCATTTAAGCCACAGCAAACTCCATTTGATTAATTCATTTTTTTTAGAACAGAGTGCTTTTTATAAAGAGCCCTTTCCTGGCCCAGAAGATGAGGACCATGGACTTCAATCAAGACTGAAGAGGACCAGAACCTCTTCAATCAAGCTGTATAGCCCGCCAAGTCCAGGTCACAAGATTGAGGACCAGCGCTGGATGATCATGAGGCCTACGTATGTAATATTAATTAATTTTAATTTACCGATTTAATGTATTTTTTAATTGTAACATTTTCTTTATTTCAAATGTAATATTTTTTTTATTTTAAATTGTAATTATTTTTTATAATGTTTTATTATTTTTGGTAAATGTATTTTTAATTTATGTCGTTTAGCGGGTTCTATGTTATGTAATTTGTTGTTTTTTGTAATCTCTTGGGCTTGTTTTGTCCATTAGATGTATATTTATTTAATAGTTTATTAGGGGTTAATTTTAATAGTTAACTGTTTAACTTATAGTGTCATGGGGGACCTGGTGGACCCCCATGGCACTTCATGTGTTGATTTAGTTAACCATGGAGGTCTGTATAGACCCTCATGGCACATAGGGGGTTAAATACTATACCATGTATAGTTAACCATGGGGGTCTAGATAGAACCCCATGGCAGATAGGAGGTAAATAAGGTTACCATGGGGGTCTGTAAAGATTCCCATGGTATGGGATTAATTGATTTGGTGCCGCAGGGGTACTTGTATAGCACCAGGATGGAATTATTTAAATGCCGATTGGACCCCTGTTGCACAGGATTAACAGTTAGGTGCCATGGGAGTCTAAATGAACACCCATGGTTATGTAGATGGGGTGATTGGGTAGGTCGATGGGGTTTGAACAGGGAAGGGGGTGATCGGGTAGTGAGCGGGGAAGGGGAATTCCCTCCACTGTGTGAATGAATTGAGGGAATCTCCATGGATTCTCATTAGTTTAAATTGGTTTGGGCTTAGAAATTTACTGTGCATAGCCTTTCTAGCAAAACCCGAGCCTTCCAACTTACTACAAGGCTTGGGTCTACGAGATTTGGCTCTACTCACTAACATTACCGTGTGGAGCTTTGGATAAACCTGTAACGTATGGCAAAAAAGCTCCTGCAGTTGATTTTACACTGCAACTATATTTGTGTTACTCTAATATAACAGAGCTCTTAATCAGTAATTAACCCTCTACTCTCTTTTCAGTTACTTGCCAAGCCCTTGTTTCTTCTGTTTAATTACTTGACCTTTTGTTTCATTTAGCTGTACATCTATTTCACATGAGTTTTTGATTCTATTTGTATCGTATGTATGTCAGTATTTTACATTTGGCAATAAAGGATTACAAAATTACAAACTGATTGTTTAAAGGTTGGAGCAATAGAGCAAAATGGCCACTTACTTTATTTGAAAGAATGTCTGTGTCCTCTGAGGAGCTTGAAAGTCTTGTTCTTTATGTCAGTTTACTCTTAATACTAAAATGTCTTATCCTTGCCACATTATTAGTGCTAAGGTTGTAAAATGCATTGGAGATCTCACCTGAACGGGTAAGTGATTTGGTCCAGTCCATGGATTACACGGAATGAAAATCATTGTTTGACACTGGAGCTTGTAGTTATCTCCAGAGACATCCATATCTATCACACCGGACTGTACTGTGCGTCCATTAAGGAGTGTTAAAAATAGCTGAGAGAACATGGGCCCTGCCACTGACTGCAGAGCTTTGGTCACATTCAAAGCAGAGAGGGAAGGATTTGTGGCAAGCAGTGGGGTGGCAATAATATCAGCCTGAAAAGAAACAGAAAACTAGGTACTTTTAAGACCCAACATATAAAACAAAATAACAGACATATGTATTATTATTACATATTCCATAGAGCTATGTATTGTCTTAATTGGATTCAAGTTGAATAAGCATCTGCTTTGCTGAGGTTCATTCGAATGGTGATTTCTATGGGCAAAGGCTACTGTGCCCAATTGTACTTGTATAGACTGCTGTCCTCCTGCAAAAGCTGGTCCCATATACAATTTATGAATTAAACCAACCAGCTGCCTTGCAATGTTTCCTGGAGATCTCACCCTTACTGGCAAGGTAAGTGAATTATCAAAGTAAATAATTTATTTTTAATTCTTTGGTATTCAGTTAACCTATTGAAGAATTATGGTATTGAAAGAAGCACTGAAGTCACAAGTTTGCAATTGTGCATTTAAAAGAGTAATTTAAAAAAAAAATACAAAAAGTTTATTTGGATGAACTTTTGGAATAAAGTCATAGGCCCTCATTAAATTGTAGCAGTTACAGAGCGATTAAATTGAACAAGCCTGCAACTACATGGCCGAAAGCTAAAACCGTAAACCATGCACCCGTAAGTAGCATTTCGGAGCGTGATCATGATCAATTAAGCAAGACGGTAACGACCGATTTAGAAACAGCCAATAGTAAATGAGACCGTCATCACAACGTCAGTAAAACATAGCATGTAAACTTCAACTAAATAGAGTTTTGACGTCCGATATATAATCGGGCTCGCAATCTAGTGGTTTAAAAATCAATTAAAATGAATGAAGAAACTGTTATAGTCCATGTGGGTGGCCTGATATGTATTAACTCCTTGATTCCCGAGACTGATATAACACAGAAAATACAACCTTAAAATTAAATATTTTTGATTGCAGATTTGTTAGTTCAGTATTGAGTTTTTATTGGCTTTTATAGTGTTATGAACAGGTGTTTAAACCCCTTGTGAGTCCTCTCTAGTACTCTTAGGATTTTTGGCTACATTTGCCATTTACGGGTGTGAATACAATTACGGGCTTGAGGAATTGTAGCAATTTAATAGCTATTTGCGATTCTAGTGATTGTAACTTTTGCGGGCTTGAAAGATCAAAGGCTTAGATGGGTCGGAGTTACAATTTTGATGACCACAGTTGCTTTTCAGCCTGTAACCCGCAGATCGATTGTGGGTAGCTAAAAGAGGCCAATTTAATAGCAGTAACTTTTGCTGGCTAGATTACGGGCTACAGTAACTATAATTTGGACAATTTAATAGGGGCCACAGTCTCCTTCTGACCAACTCTAGTTCGAGTGTTATAGCTTTGCACAGGTTCAGTAATGCAACTATATGGAAAAAAATAGTGGATGAACCTTATAGAGCAAAAACATAATAGCAAGTCTGTGACTTCAATGTACATTTAATCATAATTAAAGTTCATATTGAACAATACTGAAATATACAAATGCAAGTTATAAACTAGATCTCCACTTGCCAGGATAGAGGAATAAAAGCAATTAAATGTAGTTTCTCACTTTCTAAAAATGTTTTAATTATTATCAAGTGCTTAAAAAGAATATGGTACTTTAGTTAAATTGATTTGTCAACTTGCACCAAGTGTATGATTTTAAAATCTTTTCATTTTATTAGTACATTCCACTTAAAAACATATTTTTTAAAATACAAACGGTTAACAACAAATGAGCTGTTTTACTACTCTATATGATGGCAATTATATAGGAAGAAAGAGTCTTAACTTTTTCTATTGTACTTTGCAATGTTTTATTTTACCTCTTTTTATCATTTTGAACTCCCCAAACTCCATTTAGAATTTATATTTAATAACTTTTGAGACTTAATAGCCCCTATATTCTTTGCAATACTTTATTGTTGACAACCATTTGAGATTATGGGCCTCATTAAATTGTCCAAATTGTAGTTACTGAAGCTCGTAATGTAACCCGCAAAAGTTACTGCTATTAAATTGGCCTCCTTTAGCTACCCGCAATCAATTTGCAAGCTACAGTCTGAAAAGCAGCTGCGGTTTTAAAAATCGGAACTCCAAACCATCAAAGCCTTTGACCTTTCAAGCCAGCAATCGGTAAAATCGCAAATCACGATTTAATAGCAACAATTCCACAAGCTCTCAATTCCTTCAAACCCGTAAATGGCAAATGTAGTAAAAACTTCTACGAGTACTAGAAAGAACACTCAGTGGGGTTAAATACCTGTTCGTAACACTATAAAAAACAATAAAAACCCAATACTGGACTTGAAAATATGGGGAAAGCGATGAAAGACATTATAATTAATTGCACAACAGTCTCAAGCTTTAAAATCTGGATTGCGAGTCCGATCGCATATCGAACGCCGAAACACTAATTGATTGACGTTTAAACGCCATGTTTTACTGATGTCATGATGACGGTCTGATTTACTATTGGTTGTTTCTATATCGTTACTTACAGGCTTGCTTAATCGATCATGATCATGTCCTGAATTGCTATTTACAGGTCAATGGTTTACACTTTTAGACTTTAGCCCTGTAATTGTGGGCTTGAGTTAATTGAATACAGCCAGAATTGTAACAAATTTCTAACCCGCAGACATGCGGCCTGTATGAAGGTAATTATTACAAGCTTGCAACTGAATGGCCATAGTCTCAAATGGTTGTCAACAATAAAGCATTGCAACCTTGATAGATAGATTATATCAGTTACTAAAGAGGCTATTGAGCCAGTGTGTGTGCATGGATATAGGGGCTATTAAGTCACAAATGTTATTAAACATCAAATCATAATGGAGTTTGGGGGAGTCCTATATAATGACATCATATAGAGCAGTAAAACAGCTCATTTGTTATTAACCGTTCATATTTTATAGAATACGTTTCTAAATGAATTTACTAATAAAATGAAATGTTTTTACAGTAATATACTTTGTGGGGAATTTGAGAATTCAAAAAGGGAGCACTTATTGTATTTTGTTGTTAAGATGTTCTGACTATCTTGGGACATCAACCAAGTATAATAAAAAATGTTCACTTTGTAAACTGCAAAAGTTTTTTTTTACCTTTTGTTCTTCAAGATTTCCATCAATGAGGATGAGTAGAATTGGGGGTGGCTTGTTTGGAGAACTCCCTTCTGATATTCTGTTCTCGTCCTCCTCTAAAGCTGGAATACTAATCTCAAACTCTCTGATCAAGTGGACCTTGCAGTTGTACTGTGAGAACATCTCTTGAAATAGTCTGATCATTTTAGTACTGAAAAACTGTCTTGCTCCAGGCTTAGAAATACATAATTGTTGGTGATAATATTTTTTTTGAAAGTCTTTCAGGATACGTTTAAAGCTATTCACTTCCTCTTTGGATCCTGTCAAAGTCACGTCATTAGCAGAAGTCTGTAAAATACGCTCAGCAACATTATATCGGCATAGGTTAAATGCCTTTAGTATGTCAAGAAGGTTTTGAGCCAAGACAGGATCCCTCAAATGGAACTTCTCATGAATTATTGTGTGCTGGCTCAGGTCCTTCATCGCTTCTTCCACGTCTTTTTTAAATCCTGACAAAGAAAATACCCAGTGGTTGGTGCTTTTAATCTCTTGTTGACAGCAGAAAATATTTTTATTCTTTTTGATTTTCTCCAAAACATTTATACAATGTTCCTCTGCTCTGACATTAAGAACTTCCTCAACAAGTCCATGCAGATCCATTTCAGCTTGATCGAGCAAGATTTTGCTGGTAGAATACAAATACAACTCCCGTGAGGCATCAAGAACCACACATCCTCCCACGGTAGCCCTACCAAACAATTTTTCAGAAATGTCCTTCTTTCCCCAGGACTCTAGGAATTTTCTTATGTTTTCCGAAATTTGAACTGGACGTCTGTGGAGTGAACGTATTGCATTTTTTATTATTTCACGTGCCTTTTTCAAATCAGCTGGATTTCCATACAGTTGTATCTCATGTTCTTCTGGTATAACATGCAGGCCTCCTAAAGAATCCAGGTCTGCTTTAATTATGTCACTGATGGCTTCATATTGGGAGATACTGTCAATGATGATGGAAGTAGAAGTGATCTCCTTGTTGGGTGACTTTTTACTGGGCCTGTTTGTCTCTCTTTGTACATTAGACTCTGTTCCTACATTCAACTCATTTGACTCCGTTTCTATGTTAGCAGCAGTAGCACCTGTGTAAAAATATAGTATTACATAAATTCTAAATTCTAGAACCTGACATCCCTCGGACTTATGCTGATAACTCAGAAGTTAAGGATAAGCCTATATGAACAAAATTAGCCCAGTGAGGGTTATATATTTAACCATTAACTTGCAACAAGAATAAGAAATCTGATTATCTATTTTCCATGTCTAGCAGGTTACTTGCATTAAATAATTTATCCAGTAAGAAAAAAGAGGCTAACAGATAGTCTGAGCTGAAAATAAATGAAATAGCCTAATTAAAATGTATTGGGTTAAATGTGAAGCTGAGTTATCACATATAATATTGTGGGTTATTTACTAGAAAACATCTAGCTAAGCAATCAAATAATATAACTATTTTAAGGGATACTAGAGTCACAATCTGCGTGATCAGACAGAGGTGGGGAAAGTGTAACATATATATATATATATATATATATATATATATATATATATATATATATATATATATATATGCTGTTAGGCTGCTTTTGTCCTCCCCTGAACAAAACAAAATACAAAATACATAAAGAAGTGCTCTAGACTGCTCTAGTCAGCAATAGCGATTAGATCTGGTAAGGCTGGATAAAAAAGTGATACGATTTCTATACTATATATATATATACTGTATACAGTGGCGGAGATACCATCAGTGCAGGCGATGCAAAGCACCGGGGCCCCTGCCTCTGAGGTTTGTGGTACTGAGGCATGCCTCAAATTCCTCTCAACACACGCTACGTACCAGAAATATAACAGTGATACCAACGCACAATTACTTTACCTTCAACAAACCTGTTTACCTGCAAATAATGGGGAGCACAATGGGTACTAAAATGGCACCACAATATGCTAATTTATTTATGGCTGACCTTGAACAAAGATTCTTGTCCACATAGGTCCACAAACCTTACAGATACTACCGTTATATAGATGACTCGTTCATCATATGGACAGAAGGAGAAGAAAAAAAGCTCAGAGACTTCCACACTGCCTTTAATACCTTCCACTCATCTATTAAATTTAAAATGGATTACTCGGCAGAACAGGTGAACTTTCTGGACAGCACCATATCCATCACCAATGGTAAACTTAACTCATCTGTATATAGGAAATCTACAGACAGATGTAGTTATCTCCACAGGTCTAGCTTTTATCCCTCACATACTAAACAAGCGATTATTTATAGTCAAGCCATCAGATACAACTGCATATGTTTTAACACTGAGGACCATGATAAACACTTAAAAACACTGTCTGACTCCTTCAGGAGAAAATGTTACAAACCCTGTATAATAACACAGAAAGTAACCACTGGAATCAAAACACCCGGGGAACACCTGCTGTAATACAAAACTAAAGAAATTATCTCACGTACACCTCTGGTAACCACATACCATCCGGATCTAGAAGGAATATGCAACAGAGGACACAGAATTGAAACATATATTCCCCAAACCCCCCATTCTTGCATTTAGACAGCCACCACATTTAAGACAAACATTGGTTTACAGACGATTGGCCAATTAACAGCATAAAAGAGAAAATGGCACCAAACCCTGCAAAAAAAAAAATAGCTGCAAACTATGTCAACATATCTGCAAAGAGGACACAGCCACGCATAACAACAAGAGCTATAACATCAGAGGCTCATATTCATGTACATCATCCATGATACTATGTACTTTATGTGAAAGAGGCTGTTACATTGGAGAAACCAGCCAGAAACTGCACATGAGAATGAACCTCCACAGAAGCTCCATCAAAAAGCACAATGAGGAAAGTTACTGTACCCAGTTTGGCACCATTTCACCCAGGATAATCACTTCATCCAGAACCTTGACATAAAAATACTCAGAGGAAATTTCAGAACTATCCAACAGCAGAAAACTTTCCAATTAAAACTGATTTAATCTTACTATCTAAATGTCTTATAACTCATACACATTCCACATACCTATTGCTCTTAATTATGACCCTGCTGTGCTAGTATCTAAAACCTGATCTACAGACTCACATACTGACCTATCAGGACATTATTTACTATGCTGGTCTGTTTCTCACTAATCCCTGCCCAATATTTTTATCAGTAATGCTTTTGACTTGGTAAAGAGAGGATCATCTCTCGAAAGCTGGTTATGAAAACTATGAATATGTCTGTCCAATAGAATAGGTATCACTATATACTGCAATACCCTGATTATTCATATATATATATATATATATATATATATATATATATATATACATACAAACTGATCTATAGACTTACATACTGACCACAGATGTGGTGCTGAGGGAACTAAAGATTAACATAAACATGTAACGTAGGGAAAAAAGCTCCTGCAACCGATTTACGGCTATACCACAATTTACACTGTCTGATTAGCACGGAAGCCAGATTATTTCGAGTGTTTTCAATATCAACATTCCATTTTTATTTGAGTTAGCATATGTGCATTCAAGAGATACATTTAAATTGTGAAAACTGAAATATCTCACCACCAAAACATTAATTACTATTATTTCTTACCTTCCTCTTCCAAGATAGGCATTGCAAGGTTTTCCTACAAAAAATGTAAAGTAGACACAATGTCAAAATATATGCAATATAATGGATGACTGCAGGTGAATATGTAAGCTTGGCACCCAGATGGTTAAATGTACAATCACAACTAATATTTTGCCTTCTTAAAACAGATTATCTTTGAGCATCATGTGAACCTACCTGTTCAGTTTGTTCATCTAACTGGAGTCGAAACCAAATAGTTTCTCCATCAATCTTTATCTCATGATTTTTCTTCTCCAAAACATTCTGCATGTCTAGAAAAAGAGACATAGATACACATTAACTAAAACACCAGCTTCTCACTACCTCAACCTCAATTCTGGAACAGAGCTGTAAATGGTTGATTTTGGTAAGTACCTCTGAGTACATAAGCCTCTATTTAATTCCAAGCGCGTAATTACATGTAACCCGACATTTTGGCTGCAGGTTAATTTTTTTTTTACATATATAGATATATTCAATTGACTCAAGCCCGCAATTACATGTTCACAGCCCCAATGGGCAAACCCTGAACCTGTACGTAGCATTTAAGGGCATGGATCATGATCACTTAAGCACAGCCAGTAGTAAATGAGACCATCATCATGACGTCAGTAAACCATGGAGTTTATACTACAATCAATTAGTGTTTAGAAGTACGATTTGCAATTGGACTCGCAATCCAGAAATGTAGAAATCAATAAAAATCAATAAAACGATTGTTCTAGTCCATGCAAGTTCCATGATATGTATTAACCCATTGATTCCAGGGATTGATATAACACGGAAATAAAACAGTGAAAAAATATTTATTTATTGTTTGAGACTGTTGTGAAATTAATTCTAGTGCCTTTTATTGCTTTCCCAGTATTTTTAAGTCCAGTATTGTGTGTTTATTTGCTTTTGCAGTGTTACAAACAGGTGTTTAACCCACTTGCGGGTCCTATCTAGTACTCGTAGAATTTTTGATACATTTGCTATTTACAGGTTTGAAGGCAATTGCGGGCTTGTTGAATTGTTGTAAATAAATATGGATTTTAAGTCTTTACCACTGGTAACAATTACAGCTTTGAAACAACAAAGGAGGAGATAGGACGGATTTACCTTTTTGACAACCGCAGTGATTTTGAGCCTGTAACTAGCAACTGGAAAGCAAGTAGCTGAAAGTAGCCAGTTGAATATCAGTAACATTTACAGGCTCCATTACAGGCTCAAGTAATTGCGATTTGGACAATTGAATAGGGGCCATAGCTTGCCTAGACCTGTGACTCCCAACTTTTTTGGTGTGGTTACATTCTAATTCTCATGTGGACCTTATTTGAGATGCAGACATGTGCACACTAAGGACCCTATTCTATTGCCCAATTCGTACATTTATACACACTTAAACCACTCTTAATATTGCTACATTTCCTACATATTCAGCAAATATTACTTATTCACACTAATGAATTCTTAAGTCAATAGAATACATACAAACATCTATAAAAAAAACACCCAAAGCCAAATGTATGAGTTCAAGCATTTGCAAGTAGCTAATACAATATGGCCCTAAATGTTCTTCTTGAGTTACACTGAATTACATTTTAACTGAGGATGCATTTGTCAATATTTTATCTGTAACTGCAACTAATGGTAGTGATATGCTTAAAGAATTAGACTTTCCGCATCCCTCTTTTTTGTTCCTGAGGATTAATAGTTAAGAGGACATAGAATCATTTTTTTCTTTTGTTGCAATTGAAAGAGGGTATTTGATATTATGCAACTGTGTGTTTTTTTTTTCTCAAATGAAACTCAAGCATAGAAGATAAAAAACTGATTAAAATGTTCAACTGGGGCTTGTTGTTCTCAACCCATGAGCAGTAATGTAGATGTACAAGTCATTCTTGTCTGACAATGAAATCTACAGATGTATGTATGCTCTGTGCACTTCCTGTTATTTTATTGACGTTTAAACACTTTTTACTTCATATTTTATCAAGCACCTTCTTTTACATGCATGAAAAAAAAGAATTGTGTTTTGTCATTACTGATTTGGGACTCCCCTGAGCCCACAAGCAACCCTGCTATTTGGAACTCTGGCACCCTAGGTCGCTAATATCCAAGACTATTAAAATTGACATAAACTTGTTGTGGAGACTGTGACATGATGGTTTTTGTCTGTAGTGTAATGTTGGCCACAGTAATTTTGGAGTTACTATATCATGGTATATGCACTGTAGTATTGTTATTTTAACTGTAACTAGCAGAGGTACACTTTCTGCCATGTATGTTAGTGTGACAACAAAGGGTTACATTTCTACAAAAAAATATCTGGCCTCACAGCAAAACACAGGTCTGGAATATTAGTGACATAACCAGATAACCCCAGCTCTTGTGTATCTGGTGATGGGAGGGTGGTAGCTGTTACGATACAGACTTGAGGAGCCATGTGCACCTCAATTTTCTGCCTCTCTAGGTTGTGCCTCTTTTGTATTTAAGATCTCAGCATCCAGCCAAACACATCTTAGGAGAACATCAGAGGTTGCAAACTCAGTCCAGTTACTGCTTATCACATATAATAGTTTCCATAGTGTGTTTCCATAGTGTTTCCATAATGCTCATGCCCACTATGGAAACTATTGTACGGATTCCGCAAAGCAATGCACGTCATAAGGGATAGAGGGGGGGAAGGGACAGAAAGGGGGAAAGGGACAGAGGGGAAAAGAGACACAGGGGAGGGAGGAGGGGGGAAAGAGACACAGGAGGGAGGAGGGGGAAGAGACACGGGTGAGGAAGTGGAGGGGAAGAGACACAAGGGAGGGAGAGGGGGAGAGACACAGGGGAGGAAGGGCGGGAGAGACACAGGGAAGGGAGGGGGAGAGGCGCAGGAGATGGGGGGGAGAGACAGAGGGGGGAAAGAGACAGAGGGGGAAAATTGTGTTTGCCCTATACTTCAATTTGTTACCATTGACATTAGCATTGAAAGTTATAAAAAAGATGTATTTACCTACAGTAAACTTACATTGAAGTTTGCAATGTCTATCTGTCAGTCAGCATTTCTGAACCACCCACTAAGGACACTCTGATATCTCTTATTAATCGGATATATTTGCAAAAAAAATGATTGATTGAACCCTGGGGCTCTGAATCGATTGTATTCTGTGTAAACCTTGTGCAAACCAAAAGAATGCTGCATGCTGAGAGGCCAGGGAGTATCTACAGTGGGGGAAAAAAGTATTTGATCCACTGCTGATTTTCAGCATTTGTCCATTGACAAAGAAATTATCAGTCTATAATTTTAATGGTAGGTATCAATTTATAACTTTTTTGGCATGCGTTCTTCTTGTTTTTTTGTTTTTTTTGTTATTCTGTCTCACTGTTAAAATACACCTACCATTAAAATTATAGACGGATAATTTCTTTGTCAGTGAACAAACATTTAAAATCAGCAGGGGATCAAATACTTTTCCCCCCACTGTATGTTGATTAGATAAATTACTCCCCGGGGTCTGAGCATGCCCATTATTTTGCTTGCTTATTGATTATACTGAAGACAATCAATTCTGAGTTCTAGGAAATGGAAATGATCTCCCATTATCAAGAGAGATCACTCTTTTCTTGATGGGTGCACCAGAAAGGCTTATTGACAGGTAACAACATACTTGTATGGAATTTTACTGCAGGGAAATGCAATATTTCTCATAACATTCAATTGATAAAGTATTTTTTATCAAATATAGTTTTAAATCGTGCCATTTTTGGCACCTCTACTGTGTCAGTTTACACAATAAATATGAATAAAATGTGACTGTTTAATAGGTAGGAAAAATATCCACAGGGCTGCTGTTCAGTGATGTGTGGGCCATACGAGGCCCCTAAGAAGCCAGTTTTGCATGCCAGGAAAAGATACCCACAACCCTGTCACTTACACTTGCATTTTAAGTATTTTGCACTATAGTACTAATAAGAATGTGACTGTAAAAACTATAAAGCAAAACAATATATAAAATGACTAAAGATTGCATTTTCACCAAACAAATTTCATTACAACATTGTGGGCTGTTTCTCAAAGCTTAAGAAATGACAGTGGGGTTGGAATTTTTTTACAAAAACTGAAAACAATTCATGCTTAAAGATAAGTTAATAAAAGTATGGTACATCCTGTTCCAAATGTCAAGAAATACCTTGTTTGCAATGCACTCTGGGAAACTGGGCAGGGACATGCAAATGAGCTATCGTTGCATTTTCAGTATTTAATGCAATACCATTTTAAACACGTTTCCTTTACAGTATATACCTGTCATTATAACACAGCTATTGAGCACAGGATGGATTTTCTTTTATCAGGAAACATACCCACAGATTGAGCCACATTCACTTCCAAGCCCGCAACTCAATCGCAGATGGGCAAATGTCTGTGGGTGTGCTGCGGGCTCCCGTTCATCTCTGATTGCGATGCTATTTAATTGCTCAAGCCCGCAAGTTACTGTCCCAAAGCTGAAACCGTAAATCATGCACTGGTTCATAGCAGTTCAGGGCGGGAACATGATTAATTTAGCAAGCCCGTAATCTCCCATTTCGAATCAGCCAATAGAAAATGAGACTGTCATTATTACGGCAGTAAAACATGGAGGTTACATGTCAATCAATGATCAGACTGCAAACCCGAAAAATAACGAATTATGAAAATGAATGCCAATACTGTTCTAGTCCATATGGGTGACCTGATATGTATTAACTCATTGATACCCGAGATAGATTTAGCCCCGAAATGAAACATAAAAGTGTATTTAATTTACTGCTGTTTGCGAGCTTGAGACTATTGTGCAATTAATTCTAATGTCTATCATCACTTTACCCCATTTTTACAGTGCAGTAGTGATTTGTTATTTGCATTTACAGTGCTACGAACAGGTGTTTAACCCCCTTGCGGGTCCTCTCTACCACTCATAGGATTTTCTCCTTTTTTTATTTACGGGTGTGAGAACATTTGTGGGCTTGGGGAAATTGAGCTATTGAATAGCGATTTGCGATTTTAGCCTTGTAAATGAGAAAGATCAAAGGCTTCTGGAGGCTGTAAGTTATGGGTTTAACCATAGCAATATTTTCAAGGCCGTAACTCGTTTCCTGTTTGGAGCCAGCAAAAAGACGCCAATTGAATAGCAAATTAACTTGCAACCTCACTTACGGGCTACCGGATTGCCTGAAACCTCAATTGAATGTGGCCCATGGTTTCTAACTCATGCTGTGGAGTTTTATGAGAAGGCCACTAACAAAATAATTTTGCCCACCATAAGCTTAATGCATTTATAAATCACATATATAGTTGTGAGCATGCGAGCTGTTGCTGAAGGCGCTCCTTGCCAGCAACTGTGGACCTCGCAAAATTTACGTAGTTACGAAAGCAAAATACGAGACACGTTACGTCCCATTACGACCTCGCAGAAATCGTCCAAAACCTGTGCACATGAAAACATGAAAAACACAATAAATACACACAACAAATACATAAAAGCTTACCTACAGCATGGGGGGGGGGGGGGCACACAGGACCTCGAAAATTGAAGTTACACCTCAATTTAACTCAAAATAAAAGAGTTTAGACACTCAAAAATCCTCTAAGCGAGAGAAAAAATGGCCGCCGAAATAAACGAAAATGAGGCTACAGCAGTCTAAAGACGCAAAACACCACCAAACACCTACGTATTTGCCAAAAAACACCTACGAGATTAAAAAACAAGGATGCAACCCGCGCGACCCCAAAAACATTACAAACACAACAAATACAAACAACAAACACATAAAAAGGTTACCCACAGCAAGGTGGTGCACCCATGACCTCTGCAAGTAAAGTTACACCTCCATTTAAGTCCACATTTTGGAGTTTAGACATCCGAAAATCACCTAAGCAAGAGAAAAAATGGCCGCCGAACAAAACGAAAACGAGGCTAAAGGACCCTAAACAGGCAAAACACCACCAAACAGCTACGGATATTCCGAAAAAGTTGGACGACATCCGAAACGAAGGATGTTAAATCAGCCACAGCCGCATACCACACATTAGCCACCATTTTAGAACAATAACTTATACAATGCGGAAGTACACAGCTACGCTAACGGTTTTGTCTCGCGCACGCACACTATTACACTGCACACATTCAGCACGCTTACACAGCAGCTCCAGAACACTAATGCTGCAGCAACATCAAAACAGATTGCCAGCTCTTCAACACAATGCTTCCTGCATATATTACTTCAAAATACGTAAAGTATATTAATTTATTAATGTATTATTTATTTGATTATCATACACCAAACAGCATTAGCTCACTTACAATTTCCTTGCCGTCATTTTTTGACGGGCAATATTCTAGTTGTTTATAAATATGAAATATGTATTAAGAAAGAAATGTGCCTGTCTGTTTTCATTTAAAACTGTCACAGTGTGGTTTATTTTGTTATCTTACTCAGAAATGTAACTACTCCTGGGAGTCTGTCAGTCAATGAAATCTACAGACCAAAGTATGCTCTCTACAGTTACCATTAGTTTAAATTAAATACAAACAGGTTTTGCTATTTATTTTTTCATGCAAACAAACTTTTGCTTAAAACATGAACTTTAAAATGCATCAGTTGAGTATGCCTTTAACTATTATATGCAGCTTTTGACCTTCTCTATCTGTTTTAAAATGTAATTCCTTCCTTCTTCCTTTTCTTCAGAAAATGAAAATCAGTAATCTCTGTAAAAAAACTTCAAAGAAATAAAACACACAGAAATTACATCTCGGTTCTAAAACTTCACAATTTGCAACAATCTGCACCACCAATCCTAACACATTAAGCTTCTTATACCAGAATTGTTGGTAATAATATGCTCTTAGTACATTATGCAACATTGGATACTTACTGACTTGTGTTTCTGAAATTGCTAGAAATCAGTAGAATATTTTTGCCTTGTTTTTAATGTGCCGAATGTTGGGTGTGAGAGCTTCCATTTGCTGTTACACATGGGCTATGCAGCAGCAGTAACTTAGTAAGGGCCTCATTCAATTGCAATTTGGCCAATTGAATAGGGCTCTAAATAAGCACATAACATACTTTTTTTAAATAAGTTTTTAGTTAGTGAAAACCTTGCTTTTGGATAGATGTTTACTAACTAAAAACTTCTTTAAAAAAAATATGTTATGTGCTTATTTAAAGTCCTATTCAATTGGCCAAATCGCAATTGAATGAGGGCCTAACTATTTAAGGAAGTGGAAATTAGACTCCTGGATGAAGGTCAGGTTGGTTTGCACTTGTCACTTGGCCGGGGCCAATGTAAGAACCAGATTATTGGTAACTTAAGGTAGGGCAGTTAAAGTTAATTAGTGTGCAAGCCAAATTTGTATTGGCCAGTGAATTATAATTCAAATAAATGTATATGCAAATATATCAACTAATACATGTATATGATTTATATAAAATTAAATATGATATCCCAGTTGAAACTGCCAAAAGCCTTAATAATATCAGTGAGGAGAATCTGCCTGCCAGTAAGCGGGCCACAGAAATCAGTTGGTGGGCCACATCCAGTCTGCTGGTCACTAGTTAGACAACACTTACTTAGGGTAGTTGCCAGGTATTATTAAAGAACAACTAATAAGTTGAGAGATTCTTCCTTCATATAGACATGGCCCATATCCACAAGTTCTTCATTACTCATCATTAATTGCATTTGTCCTATGCATGGGCTCCGTAACACCAATAAACAAATAATATACAGAATTTAATTTTTAAGATTTATTGTAGTTGCCTTTATATTCACAGAAACAATGTTTGAATACCTTTGTCTTAGTTGTATTACATTTCTTTCTTGTAAAGGGTGTAACCCGTGACAAGAGTTTACTGGAAGTTCCTGAACGTCAAACATTTGCTTGGTTGTTATTTTAGCTGAACCAGGAAGAAATGCATAGTCACACAGTACAATGTTTTTCACAGCTATAGATATCTACATTAAATGCATTTACTTAGTTTTTGCGTAATTGTCAAGGTCCCTGACACACAGAATGACAGATTTGATGGCATATAAGATTTAAAGGCCCAGAGGCAGAGTTCCTATGGGTTTAAAGAGGGACTCTTAATTAATTAGGTATGGAGAAGAGTAGAAAATCTATTTTAATTCTTGGATTTTTTTTATTGACCCCCACAGGCACGTACCATGCATTTATATATATCGGCGAAGTTGCGGTGAGGCTCCCAAAACACTTTGTGCCAGGGCCGTGCATTCACTAGCTGCAGCACTGAAAAGGCCCATCTGTCCATTCTATTTACTAACATACATAGCTTAATTAATGTTCAGGGTGGTATTATGCATATCCCAGGCATACTTAAATTCTATAAGACTCTACTGCTTCCTCTCAAAGGCTGTTCCCCCTATTTACCACCCTTTCTGGACACACATTATCCTTAATTTTGCAACCGTCTAACTTAAATTCATGAGAATGAGACCCCAGCATTTGATCAGGTCTTATTGAAAATGTTGGCCTTGTTAATGGAGAGGGCAAAAATGATGTTTGTGATCAGCTCTTAAGGTGTCATCTTGTGTTTTTATGGATGGGACATAATAGCAATTGATTCTAATGCCTTTCATTGCTTTCCCAGTATTTTTACGTACAGTAGTGTGTGTTTATTTACTTTTGCAGTGTTTCCAGCAGGTGTTTAACCCACTTGCGAGTCCTATCTAGTACTTATAATTTTTTGATACATTTGCCATTTACGGGTTTGAAGGCAATTGCGGGCTTGTTGAATTGTTGTAATTAAATATGGATTTTGTGTCTCTAGCACTGATAACATTTGCAGGCTTTAATCATCAATGGAGGAGATAGGACTTAGTTATGTTTTTGACAACCGCAGTGCTTTTGAGCCTGTAACTAGCAATTGGAATGTGAGTAGGTAAAAGTAGCCAATTAAATATCAATAACATTTACTGGCTCCATTACATGCTCAAATAATTGTGATTTGGACAATTAAATAGGGGCCTTAGTTCTGTATTTATACAATGCTTCATACAGACATACAGCCCAATTCAATTTCTCCGTTTTTGAGATCTGAGGTCGCAAGTGGAATACGTATGCAAAGTTTGCTATTCAATTGCCTCCATTTTATGACCTCGGATCAGGTTCCGACTGACGGCCCTGCAAAAATGGCCGACCTGAAACTCGAAGCTTACACCACTCTGAAGCCTCCACTGCATTTAAAATGTTTAAATTCCTTGCCGCGGGTCCTTAAACGGCACACTAATAGTTAAGGCCGGTAGTAGGGGTACATTGACCCTGGCAGCGGGAGTCCATTTCGGGACTCCTGCTGCATTCAAAATTAAAAAGTCCTGCCTTGCGGGTCCTTAAAGGACCGTAAAGGTCCTTAAATGAGCCACGCTAAATAAAAACGAACCCTATCACTCATGGGGCTCTACAAAGACCCCCATTGGCCTCTATTTAACCCCAATAGGATATATAGACCCCTATAGGACACTAATTAGCCCCTATAATAAGCACTACACTATTAACCCTAACTATACCCCATTAACCAATACTAAGCCCTGTTAACCCTATCTAGACCCAATATCCCTATCTAGGCCTATTTAACCCTAACTGGGTCTATCTAACCCTAACTGTACTTAGTTCACGCCATCTAGACCTATTTAACCCCGTATAGTCTTATGTAAGCCTATCTAGTCCTATTTAACCCTAACTGGGCCTATTTAACCCTAACTAAATCTTGTCTCCAAATATTCTCCAAAGATATGATCATCTAATCAGTGGCGGTGCAAAATAAGTTGGGTCCTCCTTGCAACTTCTCTACCCACCCCTTGGAGTCAATAAAAAAACGATTAACCCCAATGGTGATCAGACCACCTTTCTATAAAATATTTATCTGCCATCCTCTACTAATAAATTAAAATTCCTCATTATCTGCCGGCAGCAGAGGGCCCCTACTCTTGTGGGCCCTTGGGCTTGGCACCTACTGCAGTAGCTCTGCCACTGCCTCTAATGGCAACACATATTGATATGTTAGAGGAAATAATGTGAATTCCTGAACTGATAAAAAACTTTTATCCCCATTGTTTGAATGTAAAATGAGATCAGATAATCAGTTCTACATGAGTCTCTGTTTACACTACACTTCAAGAATGTTTTAGTTAATGGCAGGTGGAATAAACTGGTTTAGTTTTTCAGTGTGACTTTAGTGTTAATTTCCTTTTTTAACACTGAGTTATTATTATTTTCAAAATTTTACAGAGATATTCAGAATTTACATTAATGTAGTGTCAGAATATTATATAAACATATTAAAAGAAATACTGGAAATTAGCAGGGACCTCAGTTAAGAGGAAAAAGAAAAGAAAAATGGAAGGGTCATGGGTGGCAGGTATGGGGTTGTTCATTACCAGTCATGGCTTAGCCAAGTGTAATTTAATAATAATATATAACTTCAAGGAGGTATATATCTGAGAGTAAAATTAATTCCATGGGTACAAGATATTATGCTAAGACTTGAGTTGGCTTCATAATAGTGCTGTAAGTAATCCATTAACCTACAAAACTGATTTTCAAAGTATATGACATTTCAGACATATGTTTTTTCCAGTGTTCTCTCATGACATTTGTTAGTGATATCAGTTGTTTAATTGTTAGAGAGTTACAGAAACGGTCAAAGGATTGTTTTCTTCGTTGCATCAGGCAGAGGGTATTTGATAATGTATCACAATATGTTTTTTTTTTTTCAACTAAAGTTCACATCATGTACTCAGAATTGTAACTGCTCTTGGGGACTTGCCCTCTGCCAGCCAATACAATCTGACACTATAGTATGCTCTCTGCATTTCCTGTTAATTTCAATAAAGTTTAAACAGGATCACAGTTGTGGTAACTGCGAGATGTCGTCACGCAATGTGGCGCTCATCACAAGGCCCTTAAAAGAGAGGGGTGAAGGGTAGGCCTGTGCGTCCTGAAGACAGGGAAGCCTGAGTGGTGACATCACTGCCTCTGCAGAAGGACACGCAGGCGCAGAGAGACAGGATGAACATAAGAAGACCAGAAGAGGATATAGCAGTAAGGCTGAGGGGATCTGGGGGGGGGGGGGGGGGGTCCTGGTGAGCCCCTGGGATTGGGGAGTTGGGCTGGGGGTGGGGGGCCCTGGTGAGACCGAGGGGATAGGGGGCTGAGGCTGAGGAAATCTGGGGAGCACAGGGGAGGGAGAGGGGTAGAAAGAAAGATAGGGGAGGGAAAGAGCGGGCAAATAGAGAAAGGGGGGGAAAGGGGGCAAAATGAGACAAGGGAGGGAGAGGGGAGGCAAAGAGAGACAGGGAAGGAAGAGAGGGGGCAAAGAGAGACAGGGAAGGGAGAGAGGGGGCAAAGAGAGACATGGGAGGGAGAGAGGGGGCAAAGAAAGACTGCGGAGGGAGAGAGGGGCAAGGAGAAACTGGGGAGGGAGATAGGGGGCAAGAGACACTGGGGAGGGAGAGGGGGGAAAGAGACACAGGGGTGAGAAAGTTTGTCTGTAACGCTCACAAAGTTATGGGCTTGCGAATGCAAGCAGCTATTGCCGCGGCCTGCAATGAGAGGCAAAGCCGCTCATTGAGGGTCCCGCTATGAGTGCAAAAGGCGCTCATCGTGAGGCCTGTAAAGTAGAGGGGGGAGAGGCTTGCATTTGGCTTAAGCATGCACGCACCACATGCTGAGGCCTGCAATGTGCTGCGAAGCCGCTCATTGCGGGGCCGTGATGAGCGCCGGAGCCTGTAATGCAGAGGGTGGAGATGCTCGCAATGAGCACTGGCCCTCAAGGCGATCATTGTAAGGCCTGTAAAGTAGAGCAGCATACATAAGCATTGCAAGGCTTCAAATTTGTATGCCGTAATTTTTGACGGGCAAGTCGCTAGTTTATTTAATATTTTCTATGCAAAACAAACTTTTGTAATATTTAAAACATGCTCTTTTAAATTATTGAAAAAAACAGCAATGTCCCATGTGCCTTTAAGTTGCAATTTGCTATTGTTTAAATCAGGATTATTGCTCATATGGTATAGGAAAGGTTTGAGGGCCATGGCAAACACACATGGGGATAGGTGATATCCCTGTAAGGTAATATTATCAAGAACATAATAATATCAAGAAAAATTGCAGGTTAACCATGGTACGCCGACAATTGCAGTAGGCCCAATGTGGAGCCACCTTATAATGTGAATATGTTTTGGGTCAATCCACATGTGTTGCAAGCTATGTAGGTTAATATAACACCTGGTGCTATTTGCAACCCTGAGCAAAATCTGTTTGGTCATTGTGGATTAAACTCAGAAGAAAGTTATTGATCCTATTTGCTAGAAACTTCACAAATATTTTTACATCTACACTAATCAGATATGTGCTCTTAAAATGGCTGGGGGGGGGGACATCTTAACATCTAGAAAAGACTTAAAAAAAGTTGAGGCCCTACAATATTAAATGTGTTTGTTTGTTTGGCACATTACTATTCAGTGGGTTAAAAAAATGGGTAACTGGTGAGGGGCAGATCTGATGGAATACCATAAAAGTGTATTGATAATTACTTGATTTACCAAAGGAAATTCTTTCTGCAACTCTGTGGCCATAGTTGGTGGTATTCAAAACTAGCCAATGAAGGTCAGAACATGCTCCATGGTGTGTTGCACACAGTAGTGCTTCAGAATATATGCAAACAGAATAAGAATTGGAGAGAGTAGTGAGGTACTTTACCATCCTTAAATAAGAGCAGTTTAAATGAGTGTCCACAATCTCATGTCCTTGGACCATAGTAAGTCATTGATTGGTATTGAAGTCAGTGTTTTCACAGTATAGTTTAGTATAAACATTGGAAGATTTCCATTTCTGGTTGTTAAATGCAACATTCTTTTCTCTGCGAGTATTAGTGATTAGTTATTTTGGGACAACAGTACAACCATTCTATCATGTCTGTGGGAGATTTGGGAGTTCCATGTTGAGCAGCTTATCAGGCAGTTAGGGGGGATCTTTTAAAAACGTTAAGTAGGTATGAAAGAAGATCTTCCACTTGTCCTTCAAGATGTGTAACCCTGTGTTACTTGTAACATTTTGATGAACAAATCATCAATGTACTTCTTTTTGTACAGTTGCATTTTGTAAGTGCTGAGTTTTTAGGGGCTTGGCCTTTATTACATATTTGCCGGAGTTTCCACAGCCTGATGTTTTAATGCAAATACTTTGTCGACTTCTAAAGTTGTTCAAAATATATTTATATTGTTTATCTCATGATTTGGGTTGGCCTCCCTGGATTTGAGTGTCCTAGCAAGTAATTATAGTATTAGGAAGTAACTTTAAAATAATACTAATTATTTATAAAAAAGAGAGTTTAAGTTTCTAGTGAAAAAATTTATAAGTGAAGATCATGTCACTGGGTTAAACAGCGTTGAACAGAGCTTGTCAGTGTAAAGTGTATTTTCAACAGGGAAAACAAAAATAACTTAAATAATTTGAGCTTTGAGTGAGCAGCTATACAGAACACATATTTATAATTTAGAAAATAAGACAGATTTATCAGTGGTGTTTCATCATTTAGGAGAGGTGTGTTGATGTTTGATATGACACCTTAGAGATAGAGAGTGTCAGCCTCTGGTAAGAAAACTAGATAAGTAACGAGTGATAACTACACTGGGAATTCAGTCAGCCACTTGGTGGCAGTGTATCCATGTACAATTAAGAATACTGAATAATTACCTGTTATAACTGCATAGAAGGCTGCTCCCTGGTTTCCTATTGCGGAAATGCTCGAAAATTATTTGAGAAGGTTTCACCTCTCTTTTCTTCAGTCAAATATGCTTATGTGTAAAAAATGGCCTGTGGTTGTTTTGAGTTGGATTAAATAAACCCAGACTCAATGGCATTAATTTAGTAAATTAATACAATTTATTTTCCATGGGAAATAAAAAAAAAAATCTCAGCAAAATGTGCTTAGTAAATAATTAGCAAAAAAATCATTATTTGAAGAATATATATATATATATATATATATATATATATATATATATATATATATATATAAACAATTGAACTTTAGTGTTCATAGACTAGCAGAGCTGCTCTCTGCTCCCCCTATTAGGTGTCCTAAATGTATTTGACTGGTCATGTTTTTTCCTGTAGCAGCCATTTTATCTTCCTATGAGACTATTCTGTTAGAGGTCTGTTATTGTAGTTACGTAGATAAAGACTCATATTAGTACAGCTTTCCTGAAAGATCCTCTACCACCTCCTGGAACTCTCATAGGGGGTGAGAAGAAGAATATATGCTGAAGTATTAAACACTAAACACTTTTTCTGTACCTTGCGTGTTACATACACGCGAGGCACGATATATATCAACAATGATATACAAGCAGAAAGAGTGTTATACAGACCTGGGGATGGGGGGTAGGAGATCAGAATGGGGGGCCTGGGGGGTGGTGGGTGTAGGAGATCAGAATGGGGGACATGGGGGGGGGGGGGGTAGAAGATAAGAATGCGGAACCTGATGGGGAATGGGGAAGCATGGCACATGGTATTGGCAGTAAACCCCCAATTAATGTATATAATAACTGCAGAAACTCTTACCTTTCTCTTTCATGTAGCTGATTTTGAATTGCGTAGGAGACAGTCTAGACACTTCGCAAGGACCTCCGTTAGAATGTTTTTTCAGGGAGAAATGTTTCTCCAGATATTTTTTCTGTTTGGGCGTCAGCTCCTTATGGCAATAAACTATCAAGGAATGGGGGAACTGATCCATCCTGTCTGTACATCTGTGCTATCTGCAAAACTGCTACACTGCAAAATGAAAGTGAAAGAGATTTATACCCTGTAAAGAGGGAGTTCCCAGTGCTGGGAAATTCACTGTGTATTATATATCACCTGCTTCCTGTGCCACATGGTCATCAATGGTGGAGCTAGTGAACGGAGGTCCCCAGTGCAAAAAAAAATGTGCCCCCGTATTATATATATATATGTATATATATATATATATATATATATATATATATATATATATATATATATATATATATATATATATATATATATATATATATATATACTATGCATTTAACCCCCCCAGGGCCCCTTGGCACAGCATTCCCCCTTCCCCATTTCCCCATGTCCCCTTCCCCATCTCCCCCTTCACACAGTTAATGACGCGCTGGCAGGGGAAGGCTACACAGCCACTGAACATCAGGATCCACAACATACAGTAAAGGGAGGGGAGATGGGCAAGGGGAGAAGTTTGAGATGGGGAAGGGGGGGGGGAGGAGAAAGGGAAGGGGGAGATAGGGAAGGGGGAAAGGTGTACACATCACTGTGCCCCACCTGGAGTAGGGGCCCCAGTGCAACGCACCGACTGTACTGGCGGTAGACCCATCCCTGAATGTAATAACCTTATTTCATGTGCTTATAATGTGACTTTATAGTGATTAATTGCACACACTGTTAAATGTAAATTGTTATTAATATCGGTGTGCTGCAGCCCAGGCCTAGGGCAGCATATTTCCAGGGGGCAGCAGCAGGCTGCCTGAATTTGCTCATACATTACCATGGTATATGCACATACATTTCTATATGCAGAGAATATTCTGTCTTTAAACGTTCTTGGCATTTTCTGACTGTATACTCGCACAGAAACATATACTCTTTCCTATACAGGTGTGTGATAAACTTATGATTGCGATATAGCAAGAGGAAGTGATGGGTAGTAACTGGGTCATTTGGTGGTGCACAAATCTAAACAGGCCTAGTGCAGAATAAAAAAAATACAGTGTGGTGGCTCAGGTATAAAGTTTAAGACCCAAATGCAAATGTGTAGATTAGGGTGCACCTTAGGATAAATTGATAAAGCCAAGAAGAGAGAAAAGATCCTATTTTAGGGCACACCTAATAATCCTTGTCTTAGAACGAAGAGAATAAACTATACAGTAAAACTTAGCTTTTAATAATAATAATTAAAATCCATATTAAAATATATACACATAGGTGGCTGAGAGATGGCAGAGCTATGAAATTAGTGGAGATAATGTATCTAAATAGAGAAATCTATCCTAGGTGTACTGGCCATATACAAAAAAAGGGCTAGTGTCGTCACACAAAAAAAAAAAAAGGTGACTGTTGTGCAAATAAAGTGCTGAATATATAAAGTGCAAAGTGCTATAGTAGGTATAGTATACAGTTGTATGCTATACACTGATAATAAGTGCAAAGATAGTATGTTGCATATGGCAAGTAATATAGGTACTGAGGATTCTATTATCCTGTATGATAGATTTCTAAAGGAACACAGTGACAAGTATTGAGTGCTTCAATATTGCTGTGACTTTGAGTAGCACCCCACTGTATTGTATATAAAATGCACTGTGCTTAAGGGACTGCAGTATACGTTAATAAAATGATGCCTAAATAGGTCTCAATTATTGCTGCATAAGTCACCTATATCCATCTATAGATGCCTAAGACTTCCTTCAATGTTAGAGTGTGCTAAATAGCATAACTCTTAAAATCAATGGAGGGACTTTAGTCTATGGGCCTGAAATGAAAACCGTTATAACTCCACCAAAAATAGCCTCAATATTATCCCAATGATATCGGGCAAATCTTGTCAGAATCCTTCTATAGGTAGCTATGCCTTCCTAAATATTGGCTAGATAGCTTCTATCTGAAGCACAAGGAAGGGGCTTTAATCTATGGGTCTGAGAAGAAAAAACGCCTGCTCTCTGCCTAACACGCCGCGGTCTAGACGCTTCAAAATGACGTCATAGACCCGCGACTGCGTTCCTACGTGAACCCGACGTACGTTTCTTGAGTTTTGTCAAGGGTTACGCTAGCCTTCCCATAATGCCTATTTAAAGGCTAGCGTTGTCATAGTAACACAAACGGGATTAAAAAAGCCAGATGGCATTAAAAGTGCATTTAAAATCTTTAAATGTTAGACTCTTCATTTGAAATAAGATAGATGTAAAGTATTGAATGTCATAAATACCAGGGGCTTATTAAGCATAAAGTATGATATCTGGATGATGTTAAATAATATTAATGGATTATGTAGTAAGAGATGAGGTATTACATCAAAGGTATCTCTAACGTTGTAAATAGGAATTTTACTGACCAATTATAGAATTGCATATATCAGTTTCCATATGAGATGATTATTGCCTATTTTAACCTTGATGTAAATACCAAATTGACTATGCTGGTAACTGTTTATAACAATAACTTACCTATTCTAAATAATTAATTTAATCCAGATTAGGCCCCTTATTGAGTATCTAAGCTTAAAAAATGACAAAAATGTAGTTTGAATTAAATCCTAAGTACGGTCTGAATAGAGAAATACTCTAGTCTAGTAGGATTTAGATATAAGGAGTATACATAAAGCCTTCATTAAGGCCCTTGGGTTTTTTGGTATCTAATAAATAGATCCATTTGGCTTCTCTTTTGAGTAGCTCAGTGTCTATATCTCCTCTCCTTATTGTTTTGGCTACGTGGTCTATACCAGTGAATGTCAGAACTTTGGTATCACCTTTATGTTTGTTGTTGACATGCATAGCTATTGGGATATCATATTCTTTTTGAACACTATATATGTGTTCCGGAATACGTCTCCTGAACTCTCTACAGGTTTTTCCTACGTATCTGGCTCCACATAAACATGTTATTAAATATATGACTCCCTCTGTTTTACATGTGATAAGATGTTTAATCTTGTATATTTGTTTTTCTGACAAAAATTGCTTTGTCGGTTTCACATATTTACAAGCTTTGCATGAGTGACATTTAAAACAGCCTTTAGTTTTTTGTAACCATGTTTGGCCTTTTTCTGTCTCCAAATGGCTTTTTGAGAGATAATCTTTTAAATTTCTAGAGCGTCTGCTAGTAATGGCTGCATGGGAAGGTAGAAAGGGTTTCAAGTCTTTGTCATCCAGTAATATACCCCAATGTTTACTGAAGATTTTTTTTAATTCATGCCATTTACTGTTGAAAGTTCCTATGCATCTTATAGAGTTGTCTGATTCTCTCTTTTTATCCTTTAAGAGACAGTCTCTTCTAGTATTTTTCGCTCTTAGATAGGCCTTTTTTAGAGTATTTTTAGAGTATCCTCTCTCCAAAAAGCGGCTTTGTAAATCCTGAGATTCTTTTTCAAAGTTTTTATCATTTGAGCAATTTCTTTTTATTCTCAGGTATTGTCCTGTCGGTATGCCTACAATTAAGGCCTTAGGATGGCTGCTTTTTGCATGTAACAGACAGTTAGTAGCTGTGGGTTTTCTGTAAGTCTTAGTACCAACAGTACCGTCACTTGTTTTAAATATCTCTAAGTCTAAGAATGTAATTGACTCATGGTTACTTTTTGACGTCAGATAAAGGCCTAAATTATTGGTGTTGAGAGTTACAATAAAGTTCTGTAACTGTTCGATAGAACCATTCCAGAGTATTAAGATATCATCGATAACTCTAACCCAAAGTTCTATGTGAGAAGTATATATCTCCATTTCTTCTCTGAAAACCATTTGCTCTTCCCACCACCCCAAGTATAAATTGGCGTAGGTGGGGGCACAAGCCGTGCCCATTGCCGTACCCCGCATTTGTTTATAGAATTTATCCATAAAGATGAAATAATTATGGGTTAAAATAAATTCTAATAAGGTCAGTTGAAATTCATTGTGTATGGCGTATTGATTACCTTGTTTATCAAGAAAGTACTTGACAGCATTTATTCCATTGGCATGATGGATGCTGGTGTATAAGGCTTCTACATCCAATGATACCAATATGGTGTTTTTTGTAAATTGTACACCATCTAATTTAGTTAGTACATCCTTAGAGTCTTTAACATAGGAAGAGAGACTAACTACAAATTCTCTCAGCACTTGATCTAGATATTTACTAGAATTTTCAGTTAGGTTATCAATACCTGACACTATTGGTCTTCCTGGTTTTTTTTTAGGATTCTTATGAATCTTTGGTATGGTGGAGAAGGTTGCTACTTTAGGATTTTTCTTGAGCATAAATTCAAATTCTTGTTTGTTGATGGTTTTATTATTTAAACCTTTATGGAGTATTGCTGATAATTCTTCTAAAAATCTCACTGTTGGGTCCTGACTTAACTTAGTATAACAATTTTTGTCATTGAGTAGTCTGAGGCATTCTTCAATATAGTCTGTTTTGTCCAAAACAACAACATTGCCCCCTTTATCTGCATTCTTTATAATTATGTTCTTGTTGATTTTTAATTCTATTAGGGCCTGTGTTTCTTGCTTGGTTAAATTAGAAGAATGACTCTTGGTTAGAGCTAATTGTTCTAGGTCCTTTTCCATATTCTTAACAAATAATTCTATATTCGGACTAATGTGTAGTGGTGGAGTAAATTTACTCTTATTTTTTAACTCAGAAAAGGGTCCTATTAGCTCAATTTCTTCATTTTCAGCTAATAGACATTCTAGTGTTTTCAAAGTTTTCTGATCATAGTTGTTTAAATAGGTATTATTACCTCTTTTTGAGAAAAGTTTTTTTAGAGCAAGTTTTCTAGCAAATAAATTACCGTCTTTAATCCACTCAAATAAATTGAAGTTGTCTGTGGGTGAAAAATTCAATCCTTTTTAAATTATCTCCACTAATTTCATAGCTCTGCCACCTATGTGTATATATTTTAATATGAATTTTAATTATTATTATTAAAAGCTAAGTTTTACTGTATAGTTTTTTCTCTTCGTTCTAAGACAAGGATTATTAGGTGTGCCCTAAAATAGGATATTTTCTCTCTTCTTGGCTAGTGCAGAATAAACCTAATTATTACCTTAATGTATAAAGTGCCAACAGTTTATACAGTGCTATATACAAGGGAATGATAAAAGCAGATTGGAAAGTACTGTAAAAGAAAATATTAACTGCCCATATTTTGCCCTGTGCTTAATATCAAATTGATGTTTTAAAAGCCATATACCTAGTGTGTGCGCAAAATTGCTCTCATTAATGACGTCAGCCACCCAACTTCTGACAAGTACAAGATAAGATGTCTCAGAGTTGCAAAATATGCATGAGACTTTCATTGGATGAACCACGTCAATGGAACATCTTCAAGAAAATATATAAACCCTGTTTTATCTGATTGTAGTGTGCACTAGTTGAATTACACTCTGTTTTTGTAATTCTACATCATTGTACAAATAATATATTTCAATTTGGACCAGTTGTCTCACGTTGTCTGAATATGAATAAGAAATATGACAGGTGGGTCAGCTAGCATCTGCCTAAATGGAGCAAGCTGACTAAGAGAATGGATCTTGGGATTCCCAAGGGGGGCACTTTTCATTTATCCCGCTGGGAGAATCTATACAAAAAATTTCAAACAAAAATTAGTAGAACCAAATGAGAAAGCAGCTTGGAGTAGATGGACTGTAGAGTCGTATCACAGACAGCAAAAGGCCCAAGGTATTTTTATTGTAGAGACAAAGACAACATCAGTAAGAACAGACCAGCAGAGGGAGGAGAGTCAGTCTGAGTCAGAAAGGGAAGAGGCATGCAGTAGAGAATACAGAGACCCTGAGAGACCTAGGGGCCAAACAAAAAACTTCTGTTGGCCCAACCATGACATACCCCACTGGAGGATTGAATCCTCTACCCCCTCTATATCCTCCCATATATGTTGAAGCCCAAGTTAGAGCCACCGCCTTATAATTTGCGCCCCATCTCCCTGTGTGGCAAGATCTAGGTGCCCCAAGGGGAGGAAAAGTATTTTGTGAAGTGGAACTCCTAATCACTCCAAAAATAAACTCTGAGGAGGTAAGCAAAATGGCTGAGGGACTTTCATCACCTCAAGCCTCAGCTTACCCAGTCAGAGAACAGTTTATTCCAGGCACAAATGGTCAGGCAGACAGGCACATTACCCAGCATGTCCCATGGACACCTGGGGAATGAAGGGATTTCTCCCATCAGTCCCTAAGCAGCAGAGCAATCCATATGGGTTTATAAATGAGCTGTACAATATCACGGTCAGCTACAACCCCACGTGGAGGGATCTGCTGCAGGTAATAAGAGGCTGGTCAAATAGACACAGCTGCCATCTGTACTAAACTTACCTTGCCACTTAATCTATCAGAGGTAGAGAATACCCCACGTAGGGCATTGGAATATGTCAACCAGCTCAAGAATAAGATTATGGAGGTATTCCCTCCACAGTCTTGGGTTTCGGTGACAAATATCCAACAAAAGGCTAAGGAACCAGTGGAAGACTACTTTGAAAGATTTAGGCAGGCTGTAGAAGAGGCAGGAGGTAACAAAGACCAAGGTATGGGTAAGATGCTCACTGCCACATTGGTGTCTGGACTGAATAAAGAACTACATGACAAATTGGTTTCTGCCCATTCGTATTGGAGAGACAAGTCAGTCCCGGCACTAATGAGCCTAGCGAGCTCAATCCAAAGAAACATTGAGGAAGTGCAGGAAAAGAGAGCTCAGAGGGTAATGCTAGTCAATGCCCCTGGGAAACCTCAATGGAAGCAGTTCAGAGGGACAAATAGAGTGGAACCCAGAAAAGTTAAAATATATAACTGTGACCAACTGGGTCATTTTGCAAGGGACTGTACAGTCCCAAAGTGGGGGAGACAGGAGAGCAATTGATGGGCAGGGTTTCCAGTGCTACTAGTCATCTCTGAGAACAGAGGGGGTGCTGCCTTTGTTCGCCTGACGCACTCTGACGTGCCATACCATTTTGTGGAATGCCTGGTAGACCCTGGAGCAGCCTGCAGTGTCCTCAAAACATCAGAAGCCCCAAATGTGAACATTTCTGGACAAATTGATGCTATAGGACTAGCAGGTAAAACTATCATGCTGAGAGAGAGTGTAGAAACTCCTGTAACCATAGGTCCCTTGAGACCTCCTTCTCCTTTGTCCTGTTCCCTGCAATTTGCTGGGAAGAGATGCACTGATGAAACTAAAGGCAAACATCCAATATAAAGAGGATGGACCGGTTGTCACTACATTGGTGGGATCAGAAGACCACAACACATTGGAGAGTCTGGTTCCCCGAATGGCTGTGTGCATCCTTCCAGAGCAGGATATTCCATCTGATAAAACAAGCAGACCCAGTGGTCATTAAGCTCAAACCTGAAGCTAAATTGCCTAGAATTCTTCAGTATCCCCTTAGCATGAAACAATTAAATGGTGTAAGAGACCAAATACATTTTTTTGTGATTCAGGGGATCCTGATTCCCACAAAATCACCTGTAAATACACCCTTGTATCCTGTGGCTAAGCCTGGGAGACCGGGACAGTTCCGCCTGGTCCCTGATTTGCGGGCAGTAAATAAAATCATTCAAGAGGATTCACTACTTGTTCCAAATCCCCACACTATTCTAGGAGACATTTCATTGAATGCCTCCTGGTTCAGTGTGATACATTTGGTAGACGCTTTCTTTTGTGTCCCAGTACATCCTGACTCTTGGTACCTGTTTTCCTTCACGTTTGAGGGACAGCAGATTGCTTGGACAAGGCTGCCTCAGGGAATGGTCTCTTCACCATCTTAATTTGGTCAAATCATGAAGCAAGTCCTAGACGGGTGGCATGCTTTTGTTGGGGTGACTGTCGTGCAGTATGTTGATGATATCCTGCTGGCAGCCACATCAAGAGAGCTGCGCACCAGTGCGACTGTTTCACTACTTTCCCACTTGAGCACTGAGGGATGCAAGGTTTCCCCCAGTGAGCTACAGTTCTGCCAGGAAAAAGTCATTTTCCTAGGCCAGTGCATATCACAGGGCTCTAAACACGTCACTGTGGCTAGGGTCTCTGTGATACTGAAGGCAACATAACCACAGAATGCCAAACAGATCAGAGCCTTTCTTGGATTGGTCGGGTACTGTAGGCAATGGATACCAAACATGTCTCAACTCGCTGCTCCCTTATACGCTCTGACCATTTAGACTGGGCGCATAGAGCTGTCTGAGGAGGAAAAACAGGCTGTGGACCAGTTAAAGGCTGCTATACTTAGCGCCCCCTCACTGGCGCTCCCAAATTACACCAAGGAGTACTCACCCAGAAGTATGGGGGGAAACAGAAGCCAGTGGGGTAATTTAGTACCAAACTGGTTCCAGTGATTTCAGCAGGAGCTGCATATGTAAAATCAGTAGCTGTAGCAGCAATGATAGCATTGTCCTTGGAAATCAGTTGTTTCCTATGGTTCCGCATTCTGTACAAGCAGTCCTCCACAGCCTGACAACCAGGCACCTCTCTGCGACCAGGCTATTCTCAGGTGCAATGTTTTAAAATCAAGCAACCCTTTTGCCATTTCATGAGGAGGACTGGGAGCAACACCCAGGACATGATTGTGAGCAGGAGCTGGAGCTCTACTATGCCCCTCCCAATCCTGTCTTGGATGAACCTATTCCAAGTGTTGAAATTACAATATATGTAGATGGGTCTAGACTCCAGAAACCAGAAGGAAGGTTTGTTCGCTGGTTTTGTTGTAGCGGATGACAACTCCATTCTGTACTCTGAGCCCCTTGATCCTGGTATGCACTCGGCACAAAGTGCTGAGTTGCTTGCCCTGACCAAGGCATGTGAATTGGCAGAAGACAGTGAACATATATACTGACTTCCGTTATGCCTATTATTATTATTTGTATTATTATCTTTTATTTGTATCGCGCCAACATATTCCATAGCGCTGTACAGGGGATAAAATCAGGGGAAATACAAGTTTAACAAATTCAAAAGTTGAAGGGCCCTGTTTTGAGCGTAGAATCTTAGCAGAAAGTGCTTTATCCCAAAGCACCCTACAAGACTGGAAACTCGCTACTTACATTCTAAAGGACCTGCCTATGGAATCCTTCATGATTTTGGCTTTTTGTGGGCACATACAGGTTTTCTGACCTCTAGTGGAAAGGTGAGAAAAAATGCAGACCTCATATAGGATTTGCTACAAAGGGTGAAGCTACCTAGAGCTCTAGCTATTATGAAATGCCAGGCACGTCAGCGAGAAATAGAACCGATCATTATGGGTAACAAAAGGGCAGATGAAGCATCCAAGAAGGCAGCTCTTATGGTTCTCCAAGAGTCCTCTAACACTGTGGAGGATTTGACAATAGAAGTCTTAAAGACTCTCCAAAACCAAACAGGTTCCCTGACTCAGAGCAAGTGGAAAAATGCTGGTTGCAAGTTGGAGAATGATGGTTGGAAATATGGGGATGGTCGATTGTGTGCACCCCCAGTTATATATCCTGTTCTAGACAGTTTATCCCATCTCCCTTCCCATGTTTCCAAAGGGGGAATGATTGCAAGTGTCAATACATTTTGGTTTGCGCCAGGTTTCACACAATTTGAGTGGTGTTGGTGTTGGAGTGAAGGTAGAGATGAAACATCTTGTAAAGTCTGACTTCCGTTCCAAATATTGCAAATAGACTACATCCAGCTACCCAAATGCGATGTCTATGAATATGTTTTGGTATGTGTGGATATGCTAATATCTGAAATTGTGTGCAGATATGGTCTACCTGAGACAGTCTGATCGAGGTACTCATTTTACTGGGCAAGTGTTTGCAGAAATAATGAAAGGGTTGCATGTTAACCAGCATCTACATACTCCTTACCATTCACAATCATCTGGGAAAGTAGAGAGAGCAAACGGGTGTTTTAAAGAATAAAATAGTTAAGATCTGTGATCAGACAAACCTTACCTGGGTACAAGCCTTACCATTAGCCCTTTTTTCAGTGAGGCACACCCCAAGGGGAAAACATGGCCTCTCTCCATTTGAGATTTTTTGTTTGGCAGACCACCACTGACAAGCATTTCTTTCCACAAGAATTACATGGACAGTATGCTTCTTTAACAGATTATGTTGCTCAGCTACAAATGCAACTGACTAAATTGCATGGAAATGTTTTCTCTTTATTACCAGATTCAGAAGAAACAACCGGAACTCACCACCTGCACCCTGGAGACTGGGTGGTGATAAGGAGATACGTGAAGAGACATTTAGAGCCCCGATTTGATGGCTCATACCAGGTATTACTGACCACACGCACCTCAGTCAAGGTGGAAGGGAAACCAAACTGGATACACGCTTCCCACTGTAAGCTAGTTGCTTTCCAGGTCAGTGATAAAAAACTGTGTTCAAAGGGTGAGGCCACTGAGGACAGAAATGGTTAACAAACTGTCAAAATGCATATACTGCTCTGCTTGTTTTTCTGTGTTTTATACCTTCATGCACAGGTGGACGGCAGAAAACAGACAAATTCCATCTGGCTAATACATAAACTAACTGCCAAGCAGCTTTATGCTACCGACTGCTGGATATGTTCCCATATTCCTGCCACTCATAAAGGAATCCCTTTAATTGATGTACCAATATCAATGAATGATTTGAATTTAACAGATTATAGTTATGAGGTTCAAATAGATGTAGATCACTCTATTCATAATGCTCTCTCAGATCAAGGGACAAATTTAGAAATTGTTGGTATAATCTCTCCACCTACAATGTGTCTGGGGCACATGTACGTGAATCACATAGCAAAAATAAAAAGGTTACCTTGCCAGTTTACCCAAGGTACATGTGTGGGAAACATATTGTAGAAATGCTACCTTAACATTTAACATGGAACCTAATGATACACCATGTGATATGGTAGATGTGGGTTGTAAAAGCTTATGTTTTTGCCCAACTGAAAGCTTTGTGTGCCCCCAGGTGTTCTTGCCCTGAATGAACAGACAAAGATGAGTAAAGCTGTCAAAGTCATGTGCAACACAATATGGTATAATTTTAAAAACTGTCTGGGAAATCATGGTAAGATAATTCCCAGGGTCTTGAGACAAGGACTCTATTACATATGTGGCAATAAGGCCTACTCATGACTTCCAACGGGAGCATGGGGTAACCATAGGAAGAGTTGTACCAGCCATTAGACCACGCTTAAATATCTATAGTTTCCAAAGGGGGAACTAGGTATAAACAAGACCTATTCTCATCTGCAGATAAAGCCCTCTTAGACAGGTTGGGGAGTCGAATTAGCAAATAAGATAAATAAATATGTTTGTATTATGGATGGGATTATTAATGAGACTACAAGTTCTATCCATGCCCTAAATGAAGAGTTAGTCCAAGTCAGAAAAGTTGCCCTACAAAACAGAATGGCTCTTGATTATCTGCTAGCTATAGAAGGGGGAACTTGTACTATCATAGGCTCAGAATGCTGTACCTGGGTTGAGGACTCCCATGACCCCATAGAGCAAAGTAAAACAGTTGCACCAATAAGCAAGAGATATATCTAAAGAAGGATGGAACCCCTTCTCCTGGATGGGATCTGTTGGCGTTTGGTTTAACAATATGCTTTCCAATTTCTTAAAACCCATAGTGGTTGCGATAGGATTGATTTTAATGTGCTTAATTGCCTGGATTTTTTTAGTAATTTGTGTTTCTCGTTGCAGTAAAAAGGCAGATACTCTCATTGCCTAAGGATATGATACAACAGCCACAGAGATGACCGTCTGGTAGCCTAGCTCCACTGCCTGCCTCTCCTGCAGACACTCTTGCCATTTTTGTGAGCCAGGTGGATGACATCATCTCTGCGAGGGGAATCCAAAGTTGCACCACGCCAGTTTAGGCATTGTATTTGTTTAATTCAGTGAGTAGGATTTAGCCTAGGTCTGTCATGGGGTGCATCTCTGGCTGCTGTTGTTATCCATTCAGATAAAGATTGTATGCTTGTGCTTGTGTGTTACCAATAAAGATGTGTGAATGCTCAGAGGAAGTGGTCACCAAATAGGTAGCCTGGAATGGATGCTGGAATCCCACTGTCTATGCAGCTTTTCTATGTAGTCTGTGAAGTATGGGCTGTCTACGGGTTCACTTCCATCTAGGTAGGCTTTAGTTAGTTAGTTAGTTAGTTAGTTAGTTAAACGAGAAATGCAAGGTAATCAATATGTGTGATAATAGATTATCAAAAGGGTGAGAATGTTAAAGAAAATATTAACTGCCCATGTCTTGCCCTGTGCTTAATATCAAATTGATGTTTTAAAAGCCATATACCTAACAAAATGTTTCTTTGCTTGTTTATCTGCACTAGTGCGTGCACAAAATTGTTGACTTCAGCCACCCAACTTCTGACAAGTACAAGATAAGAGGTCTCAGAGTTGGAAAATGAGACTTTCATTGGATGAACCATGTCAATGGAACATCGTCAAGAAAATATATAAACCCTGTTTTATTCAATTGTAGTGTGCACCAGTTGAATTACACTCTGTTTTTGTAATTCTACTTCATTGTACAAATAATATATTTCAATTTGGACCAGTTGTCTCACGTTGTCTAATTTCCCTAACAGTACAAACTCCACAACAGTGACATAGCAGTAGAGATCACAACATTACAGGAGAGCAACAAGTGAGTGCTCATTTAGAACCGTTCATTAGTTCAGTGGCTTTCGTCCTTTTTGATCTGAGATCCAGCTGGTCACTTTCAGTGCTCATGGGGACCATCTTTGAGATCCTGAACATTTTTATAAGGTGATACCACATGCTCCACCATAATATTGCATTTAGTTTTGCACTGATTTGAATTGAGTACATTTTAACTGCAGATACATTCATTAATAATCTTTGCATAATTATTATTAATGGTAGTGGTAAGCTTTAGTTGGGGTTACCTTGTGGTCCAGTGATTAGGATTTGGTGCTTTCACCACTATGACCTGGGTTCGATTCCAGTCAGGGAACCAAGAGGTCACACCACCATGAAGCCAAGCTGGGTTGGGCCTAGTCAGTACTTGGATAGGAGATCACCTTTGAATACCAGGAGATGTATGCAATGGCCCACTGGAGAAGGAACTTGCAACCCACTCCAGTATCTCTTCCATGAAAACCAAGTGGATCAGCATGACCATGGACATAAAGATGTGTATGGTGAGCTACATCCATGAGGTCACGGAAAGTCAGCCACGACTGAATGATGCAAAAAAAAAAAGCTTTAGTCTCTATTCTCCCCTCTTTTTCCCCAGGACCAGTAGTGAAGTTAACAGGGACTGGTTTCAGATGACAAAAACAAGTACAAATTACAGACATTTGCCATTAAATTGTACATAATGGTGTATACACACTTGCATTGCATAGT